>ATSW01016908.1:0-13570 GCA_000444245.1 Botryllus schlosseri
CAGACATAATTCACATCATGATTGCGATTTAAAATTGGCAACTCCTGCCATTTTAAAACTTTTGTTACTGTATTTGGAACACTGATTCTCGCGCGTCTATATGACATAGATATGTCCTCAATATGTTCCGAAGTATGTTATATTTACATCAACTCTATATTGTTGAAGGTAGCATGGTTTTGATGCTGTCCGCATTGTTTGTCCTGGAAGTAAACCAAATGTATAATCAGCATATCTATGAATAGATCGTTCCTCAGAGCTACTACTACACATCCACTTCTGAGAATTGGTATAGCTGATGATTTTTGCCTGCAAGCATATTTAACTCTTGGAAAATATGCTGTACTTTGGATAGCAGTGCTGAATGGTTCTAATAAGGATCGGGTCTTCCGAGCACTAGCCGCTCTTGTATAAAACCAAACAACTTATTTGGCCGTAAAGGTTAATAGTGTGCTATATATAGGCCTATAGTTGAAATCAAAGCGAGGGAAAGTAGCAGTAATGGGATACTTGATGACCTGAATCAGTAGCCTACTTGTTGCACATTTTCTTTTTGTATAAGAATTTTCGGTCGGTTTGTGCGCATCAAATTCTTTTTGCAAAAAAGTGCGAATGTTGTTCAGAAATGTTGAAAAGCACTGGTCGAAAACAACAATTTCATTTGTTGGCCTATAGTACGTTGACTGAACTGGTGTGAACGATGGAATAACAAATTACCGAGGCTTAATTCGATAAATTTGACGTCAGTGTATTCAGGTTACTGTTCCCATTAGTGCGTTAATCTTAAACAATCCACTGAATTCTGCTGAGATTATCAAAGCTACTATGGGTAATAGCATCCTCTTGCCATACCGAACAACATACGCACAATTACAGCAGTTGTTGGCAATGGTGGAGGTATATTTTTATTTCGTCTATACCAGTGGTTCCCAACCTTTTTGTCTTCATTCCCCACTTCAGATTTATTCCGAGCCTTCATTCCCCACCAGGACCGTAACAGCACGTTGTCAGTCCCGCCAAAAAACTGTAGGTCTTGGGCCCCCCTCAACCCCACTGAGCCTGTACGCATTTCCCTGCAACTTATCAGCTATATTGGGTCTAATGTTTAGTATGTGGCCTTTAAATGGGCTAAACGCGCGAAGCGCGAAAAATTTTTATAATTCGTGTTTGAATCGGCCAATATGATCGGGAATTGCATATATTTTGCTATCAATTTTTTATCTCCTCTCTGCTCACGTAATCAGATTTACCGGTAGAGCTGAGTGAGGTGTGTTGGAAAAGGTAGGACCACTCAGTAATAATTAAACATCTTCGGGCGTATACCCGTAGGCAGGAACGAAACAGCACTTCGTCAGGCCCCCCAAAACACTTAGGTCTCGAGCTCCCATAGGGTGATAAACCGACCCCCCGTGCCTTTATTCGCTTCTGCCGCGAAATCAGGATCCAGTTTAGTGAGCCAGCACGGAGCGCGAAAATTTTCGATAATTCAAAATAAAATAGGTCAATAAGATCGGCAATTGCATATATATTGCTATCAATTACTTGTCCTCTCTGCTCACGTAATCATATTTACCGGTAGAGCTGAGTGAGGTGTCTTGGAAATTGTAGGACCCGCAAATAATAACTGAACATATTCGGACGGGCGAACCCGTTGGTACGACTTCGTTACATGATGTTATTTGTTATTTCGTGACCTCCAGTCTGCTATATCAAGAAATATAGAATCGCCAGAACATACTAAACTAAAAGATGCACACGATTTCAAATTGGTAGTTCTTCACTGGCATATAATTTTTCCCTGCGGGATGGTAGCCTATTTGTCTCGTGGCGTTCAGATTGCCAAGACAGGAACATTCGGCGCCAGTCATTTAGGCGCCTCTGGTCAATTATACCAATATGTATTTTCAATATACATAACGAAGTTTTCGGTCAGCGTAAGGGCAGTCCTTTTCGGCCAAGGTTTTCTCGCTGCCGATCGTTCTGGCAGGCTTCTTGGAATCGCACGATACATGGCCTAAAACTTTATATGTCTTCGTGCGTAGTGGCGCGGTAATAGCCAACGCTGATATGCCTACTTCTTTAAATCTTTGCGTATTTTGTCTTTGTCGAAGAGTACCGAATAATTAAGGTACTTGGAAACTTGAAATCGCACGCAGCGAGAAAAATCTTTGAAAAAGTGGCATAAAATGTCGTAAAATACTCTATAATTTATGCTAATTCACTAAATAATTTTGGGCCCCCTTCGAACTCACTCCCCCCAATTGGGGGGCTTGGGGTGCGACAGTTACGGTCCTGTCAATACCTATATCTATAGGTTTACTGCCCATTCAACTGGAAAGTTAGGACACATTGCATTGAAACAGCAGTGACTTAATCTTAGCAGTCTACTCACAACTTTCCTGCAATCCTAATTCAAAACTCCAGACTCCAAGCCAATCAAATATTTTCATAAATCGATTTCACAATATTTTTGTGGGGGCCGCAAGAAGGCTAGCTGGGGGCCGCATGCGGCCCGCAGGGCCGCGGTTGGGAATCACTGATTTAGATGCTTTAGTCAAAGCAATCATTGACTCCAAACCAGGGGTCGTTTGTCTTTATTCTGTGGTTCGCGAAGATGTTGAACGTAATCAGCTTCCAAAATTAGACGTGAGTAAGTCTGGGCAAAGGTGCTGACCGTTTTTCAGTAATCAGCTTATCAAATTCTGAGCTGGGCTATACAAAATATTTTCAAATTAGAAACGGAGTCGCGACCATGAAAGGCTGAAAACCACCGGATGTGCTACCTGCTAGTGCGGATCTGCATTTAGGCTCATAAATAGTCTTATCCGTGTGACATGACATGACTTTACGATGTATAATTCCGTTCCCTGTATTTTCGAAGTCATATCATCCTCCACCACCTCTACCGCTAACTATAATCATGTAGGCGGAGAAAAGATACAAATTTTATAATAAGACATGTAAGAAGTAATATTATAGACCGATTTCATTCACAAAGTTTAACGACCAGGTGCATATAGTAACGCGATGTATATAGTAATGCCCCAGAAGTTGCATCGACTACTCTATGGTGGGCACAAGATCAGTGTTTATTTGGACGGGCGTAGCTGAAAAAATGTTGTTTCGATCATACGGTTACGACACACGACCACATAAATGCACCAAGCTAACATTATAGCGGCTCCTGATCCGGATCGTGACCACCTATATGGTCGACAGGCAAAGCTTAGTTGGTGTGACCACATATTGACAGATACTGTGTCATAGATAGGGTTACCATCTTTTGGAATCGGGAAAGGAGGACACTTTGTCAAAATTTTCAAACTTAGAATACCGGTGGAAAATCCTGAAAAATTGGTCAATTTTCCCCTCTGCGTAGTCGGTTGACTAAAAAAAGGTCAACTTACGCTCAGCTCCCGAAATATCCGTATACTTCGCCGGACTATGTTGAATCTGCTCGCCGTTTGCGACTTTCACAAATTCTGGCGAGTCTAGGTGTCGGCGCTACCGCGGTACCCTACAATTTCCCTACAAAATTACCACATCAATACATTGCCCTTGTGGTTTTCGGCGGTAATGTGACTTGAAGTAGCCTGTACTGTCTTCCATACGACTTCTGGATAAATATCGCTTTTTGTAGTGTGTGCACCTCAACCCTGAAGTTGCGTTTCGTGCTAATGCAGTGCTTTTCAACCTTTTTGAGCTCCATTCGCACTTTTTTTTGAAAAATAATTTCATTCGCACCAGTCAGCCAAAATTTAGTACACGAAAAGAAAATGAAGAAACTTATCACTTTTGTATTCGAAGAGTTTCTTGGAGGTACAGAGCTTCATTATTTTGCATTCAGCGTACTGTATTATTGACTAATCAAGCACTAAAATCACTGCAGTGGAAAAATCACAGTTATCGAACTCCTGTTGTTCTCAAGAAGTTCGTTGCATTTTCCGGTGGTATCGTGCAGTGATTTCCTTAGAAGCTTAAAGGGCGAACCCGAGAACAATGTTCACTCGCAACAATATCACTTTGCCACTAAATCCACATGTTACGTCATCGCGATGTGAATGTGTTTTCATTTAGAACGTACAAAATAGTGAAACTGCACTTGAATCGTAGCATCAATGTTGCGACTAGCAACTTTGGTTCATTTTTCTGACAACATTCGAAAAGATACTTCGCGTACTAAGGTATGTTAGATAGGGTTACCATACGTCCTCCTTTAGGAGGATTATTCCTCCTTTTTCGGGTTTTTTAAAATGACCTCCGAGGACGCCTAAATTTCCTCCTTTCTGAGATTTTGTCCTCTTTTTTTAGGAATTTTGGTCAAATTTATAGCAAAATTCGACTGAGATGCCGTAAATCAGCACCGACGTGACGCTCCGGAGGATATTTCGAGAGCTGAGCAAAAGTTGACTTTTTTATTTTAGTCCTCCTTTTCCGATTCCAAAATATGGCAACCCTAATGTTAGACGATTGGATGGTACGGTGGGCGTTAAAATCAGAAATGCATTGCTATACAAACCCACACAATCAGAGTAATTGATGACTGTCGTTTATGGATAAGCTTATAGGCTTCATTCACTTCTTATCTATGCAAAACACAAATCAACATATCTTTCAATAACAACGTTCGGCATCCTTGTGTTGTCAAAGCCAACACTTTCACTTTCTCGAATAATTATTACTCACATAACATTCATGATTAACACACAGTTATATCGGCCCGGGTAGCCAACTGCGGGATGGCTCTTAGGTCAATCGTACAATATTGGAAAACTGACTGAAATAATGCCAAATTATCTTTACTATCCCACATATCCTTATACATAAAGAGTAATAAGGTTAAACAGTCTAATTAAGCTTGAATTAGGCTGCATAAGGAATATTGTAAGACATACGGCTTGGTGGATTTGATTTTGCTCTGCAGAGGGAGCTCACTACTCAGTGCTCATCTGCTCAAGCTAAGCCGGTAGAGTTTGGAGTATTGCAACGTTTGTAGTACAAAGGCGGTACGAACACGAACCAGGCAAACTTTTCCTATGGATCAGCAAGCTTAATGGAATCACCAATAGGTACACGAGTAAACAACACTTGTTATAGATCTAATGTGCTATAATTGTTGTAGTTGAAGAAACGCTAAACTCTGCTGTTAACCAACATGAATGTGAGCCAAAATTCCAATATTTTGCATTCGAAAATGCCAAATGTCAACACTGGCATCAGCTACTATAACCCATATTCCTACTAGGTCCGTATACAATATCCATACACGGTGGATGTTTCCGAGCATGTGAGCAACTGATACCGATTTAACTCCTTCTTTTTCCATGCAGTGACGTAATCCCATCGCGCGGAAATATTACCTCAAACTTTGCATTATGCACGCATCGGGAGCGTTCCTCACTTGTGAACTAGAAAAGGCTAGCTACTAACAAGTCTTTAGAATTGCTTCCAAACGACAAAATTTACGGGCTCACGGTACTTAATATCGTGTTTATGTGAATTACTCCACGTCTGAAAAAGTGAGAAACATGGACAATTTTCATTCGCACTCATCCGGATTTTTCATTCGCACCACGCTTGCCGTTCGCACTCATCCGGATTTTTCATTCGCACCAAGCTCGTCATTCGCACTGAAATTTTCTTCATTCGCACCAGTGCGAACCGTCACACAGGTTGAAAAGCACTGTGCTAATGTATTCCTGCGACTTATGACATCACATAACTCTGTGTGTATGAATTTGGTGCCGTATATGTTGCCCTTTGCGTTCACATAAATGCTCTACAGCGACACAGAATATGTAATGTGCTCTGAACAGGATATCCTCTGGCACGAGGACGAGGAGTCGACGTACAAGAACATCGTACAAAGACCATATAATACGGAAAGATAGGGGTTTCAAACTTGTTCAAAACATAAATAAGGACTCCCAGAAGAGGGTCGACGTACAAGAACATCGTACAAAGACCATATAATAAGGAAAGATAGGGGTTTCAAACTTGTTCAAAACATAAATAAGGACTCCCAGAAGAGAAGTCAAAAATAAGTGTACAAGTAGTAGAAATAGGGACGACAAATTATTCCACGACTTCGAAAAAAGACAAACTTCTAAAAATCTAAACGACGACGATACGGCAATCCTGGACGGAGTGTTTCAAGCCACGGTTCTGCAACTAACAGCGCGTGAAGCAGAATTTTCAGCAGCGGCGTTGAGGGAATTGACCTCCGTTTGATACAGATACGTCGATTCATCATCGGACAGCTAGAATCTCAGAAGTACAACTCACGACAGCTGTTGTCGTACGACTCTAGACACGCGACACGATTCATCGGCAATTGCTAATTTATTTCATCTCGCCGCGACGCGTGGCGCGGTTACAGAAAAATCAACGGTACATCGAAATTAGACTCTTACACGGACTACAAACACTGATTTAATCCCAAGGTACTAGAGTACAACAAAAGACAAAGGAAATATAGTTATGAACATGGCTTGTATGGGCACGCGCCGCGCAGAGACACGCCACGTCGAGGGCGAGCCCGATGTCCGCGACTGCCGCACGTACCTAAAATCATCACAGTGGAGGGTGTGTTTTTTTTTTTCAAGGGTAAATTTGCGTCGCACAGCTCGAGTGCTAATGCTTGCGTTCTTCGCAAGACTAACCTTCAGCAACTAGTGAGAGCAGAAGTCACGCTGGTACGTGACTATTGCAGTCCGAAAATAGACGACAGCATAATACTGGATTGTTCGGTCACTATAGGTTGACGAAGCTCGTGTAGCGGCCATAGTTACATCACAGTCGCCACACAAATTATACACGAGTATCATCACCCGCATACGACTGCTCGCTTGGAGAATCTCGACACAAGCGTAAACCTACACCGGAAAAGGTAACAATGGCCGCGCATAAGAGTCCAGTACAATAGTCGAAATATATTAACATCTCCGCCCATCTCATAGAAAACGAATCGGGGCTGTTTGAATGGGCTAGATTTGAAAAGGAGGTCGTCTTGCGCGTTGCGAAACGCGTTTGGTAACGCCGGTTTGACATATAATCAAAAACTAACGCCCGTGTGACGAATATCCGTCGGCAAGTAACAAAGAGAATGTAATATGGCTATTCCGGTACCGTTACGTACCGTAGGGACCGAAGTAGTAGCAATATGTCGAGGTACCGCACGCTCGGCTGCTACAGAGGCCTCGATTTTGGTAAATATAGTAATGGTGCTAGCGACGGGAAACAGACCTAAGATACAAGGCTACATCGCTACTGTTGGGACAAAACTTTCTCTCCATCTCATTTGGGAATACGCATCCACGAATCATTAATAACAAGGATAAAATTCTAGCACGACAGATGAATGCATCAATACGACGTGTTTAATTGGTGGTTCGGGTTTGGCGACACGGTCGCACGCTTCTTGAAAATCGAGTCAAAACACATTTTCAAAACAGGGATGACCGCCGACTCGAGTACTTACACACAGCTAGTGAGCGAGCAAATATATCGTTTTGACAGTGGGGGTAGAATTACCAACTAGGTTCAACGTCATCTTTCAATCAGCCCCTTACTCTCAAATAAAACCGAGCTACGAAACACGGACCGAATTGCGACCAGTTTCGCACCTTTTACAATTATATACCATCAATTGCAGAATATTTTCAATAAAATCGCATTCAGTTTTACAGCTTGGCTTAGCGAGCCTCAATAAAATAATTGCTAATCGGTACATTCATCTTAGCTTATGACTCGTACAAGAGAGTCTGTGCATAATATCACGGCGGATGATGTCGGTGATCCGAGATAAAAATAGGCCAACGCCAGCCGACGAAGTAGCGTTTTCGAGACAAAGTCACTCGCTCGAAATGGAGACAATTAATATCCAACGCTAAACCGACAGAATACAAAAAGGGTACGCGTTCAACTTACAATTTTAGGTAAAACCGTACGATTCGACGACTCCACGTCTTTGGCGGTAATGATGGGCTTACTCGTTGGACCGGGGGCATGGTGAAGGTGGTGACCGGGGTTATGGTGGACGGACCCGGTTTTACCGATATGATGAGAACTAGAGTTTGTCCCGACCCGAGTGGCGGTAGGCGGTTTCGGCAAACGCCTACGCAGCCAACCGTGCCGTAAGGCTTGTCCCGGCGTCATACGCAGGGCCGGGTCCCATTCCAGGCACCTCTTCAAAAAGTCGATAAACTGGGCATCGTCGCACGCCTTCAGTGCCACGGTCCACTCCTTTGTCCCTGGCGGGCCGCGGAGTTTCCCGCGTCTGGACCGGCCCGCGTTCAGCACCGTGCGCCCGTCCGAAGTCGAAGTCACTTGACAGTATCTCGGGTGGCCTTTGGAACTCACGAAATTTTTCGCACGCTTGGACTGCTCGATAAGCCGCGCCGGAGGCATGCCCAAAAGCTCGATCGTGCAAGCCAGCTGGTCCCCCTCATCCTCACCAGGTAGCAACGGGTACCCGGTGAGCAGTTCGGCCAGGATGCAGCCGAAACTCCACATATCGATTGGCATTCCGTACTTGGCGCCTAGGATAACCTCCGGGGCACGATAGAACCTCGACTGGATGTATGTGTAAACGCGCTGATGCTCGTAACACGAAGATCCAAAGTCGATCACCTGAAAAGAAAGCGGCACTTGAACGACATAGCCTGAGGCTGATTTCACACAGAAACGCAATGCATTAAAAGAACAATTATCCTATCAATGTCCGCGACTTGCGTCATGGCATTATTGTAGCTGTAAAATCTGTAGAGGCTGTAAAATTACACCAATTAGCACAGCATGGCAAGAAGTCATTTAATAAAATGCGTCCTTACTCCTCACCAGAAGGGTTGCTATCGACAAAACTGAGTGGAGGAAAATTCTTATTAATAAGGAAAATGTAATTTTACAAGACATCGCTATTATAAATAAGGAATATCTTAGATACAAGGACAGTGCGGCAACCCGGCATGTAACAGATAAGGCGATCAATGTCATGATTGAATACACCTGTATTAAATAGATATAATACATCGCTTCAGTGTATGATTTTAAAAGGTCACATTTCAATGCTTCTACAAACACCGCAGACACTGGCTTATTTACCTTTATGCCACTTCTTCCTTGCTGCTTTAACAATATATTTTCTGGTTTTAAATCACAGTGTATAATACGGTTTCGAAACAAAGCGTCAAGGCACTGAAGAATGGAGTGGGCGAATTTACGGACAAGCTGTAAAAAAAGACGGGTAGAGTTCAATGCATTTGTCGAATGAAGAGCGGTTTATAGCGACATGTTCCACGGGCATAGTAAAACTACACAAGCGTACAGGGTCATCAACAGTTGTCGATAGATAACGAATGCGGCACTTGAATCACAATTCAACGAGACCATTAAAAACTGACAATAGAACTTGGATGATAAACCACCACTTGGTGGGCGCCAACACACAATTACAATGAGACAGTTGTATTTAACTTGTGGTCATGGAAAAGTCTTAAAATCGAATTGTAAGTGGAAAACTTACAATCACAGTACTATATTGGTACTAGTTTGGTCATTGATTCAATATTTAAGACACGTGCTTTGTATACACATCTCACTGTCAAGTTCCTCATGTTTGTATTTAACAAGTTGAAACATAGGCCTTAATATTGTATTTATCACTTCACCATGGTTACTCCCGACTTAAAGTGAAGTTTCATTGAGTAGCACATAACAGACGAACCGTTTCATAGCAGCAAAACACACAGGATCAGTCGGGCGGAAAATATTCAGAATGCGCTTTAACGCTCACCTGAAGAGAGAATCCGTGAAACTTGTTCTTCTTAATAAGTTCATATAAATTTATACTAAGCAACTCAAACGTCATGCAGATATGATTCCGGAATGTAAAATTTTCCATCATATGAATCACGTTCATATTGTTTTCCTGGAAATGATGACAAAAACATATAATTCGGAAACGGCAATATTTGACCATTCGGTCATGACAAATAACATCATTGATATTGTTTGATTTGATGATGAGGAACAATTCTCCAATGCCCAGGATCACCGTTCTCAGGAAAACCAGAGTAGCTCATTTCCACGAAAGGCAACATAAAAAAGTACCGATTCATTGTCGTTTCCGATGACAATGCAGTAGTGAAACGCTTTTCCTCTGGCTTACGATAAATATTTGCTAGCCTATATTTGTATGGCAAATTACATAAAAAACAGGTGTACAGGGATCATAACTACAGAGCTTGGATGCCTGCAATTAAACAACTTATTGATACCGTCCGTATATGAAAACGACAATAATTATATAGGTTTCCAACTTCTAAAACTTACAATCCGATAAACTAGCTCAACTCAAGTCCGTTTATAACATTGCATAAGTCTAAATTCTAGACTAACATATTATCTTGTCTATTTTAAAATATCGGTTTATAAAAAAAGTATTCACTGGTAATTTTATACGGGTAAAAGAATTAGCATATCGTACACCTACGATGCAAAAGGTCGATATTATGGCTGAGGTCGATATTACGGCTGAAGGATGACACCACTCAAATAAGTTAAGGTACCACTAACAGGCATTATGAATTTTGCACAGTCTAGGAAAGGTCTTGATCTACTAAGCATGATACATCAGGAAAACTGCTGAATTTCATTGAGAATTGCAAATGGTGCACTGTCATGAATAATGCATTGGTCTATATTGAGAATACATACTCCGAGGAACTGTGAATGGACCAACAGCTCGCCAAAATCGATGCAATGAAATTATAAGAACACGATCGGCGTCACGCATATCTGAGCAGTTGGTGGGATCACACTACCAAATCTTACAAGAAATTAACAAATCCCCGAAAAGAATCTGGCAAATAAATACCTTGTCCTGTTTCCTTAAATGTTCCAGAATTCTAATCTCTTCGGCAGCTTGTCTGTGAAATCGCTTTTCGTTTCTGACAATCTTCAAAGCGATGTGCTGCTGCGTTTTGTGATCGTAGGCTTTCAGAACCTGCATACAAAAATGGAATCAAATTTCTCCTCCAGACGATTGGCGTTAAGGGGCACTGCGCTCCGACCATGTGGCCCGAAAGTGTGAAAAATTTCTGGCTGTACAGTACATAGCCATTTTCCTCAGAACACCCCATATTCGAAATGCAGTTTAAAGATTTTCACAAGTGGTCCCATATCTCATTCCAATTCAATCTCTATGGTATCGCCGTCACGCATCATCGCTTCTTAACCATTTGCAAAATTTATGGGTAATATCATCTGACCACTATCGACTGATGACCCTTCATAGCGCCAGCTGACAACTATCGGAATGTTTTACTCCGGGTGATGAGAATGTGCAACAACGGAGAAATGCGTGCCAGAAGTTTTGCAAAGCAGCAAGAAGCAATGACGATACCCCGATACCACAGAGATTGATGACATGCAATAGGACCGCTCATTAAAATCTTTAGCTGCAGTGCATGCAGCGACTTTCCGAGGAAAATGACTACTGACAAATTCAACTTACATTTCCAACTTTGATTTGAGACATATCTAGAGCGCACTGCCCCTTCAAAATATCAATACCTGTCCAAAACTTCCTTTACCGATAATCTTCAAGACCTCGTAACGATAGCATATATGATCGTGCGCGACTGGGATATAAGATCCTTGTTCATCATCAAAGCCGCTATTATTCGATCCGCCCACCATCCCCTGCCGTTTTTTGGCTGTGGGGCCGGTGTAAAACACTTGCGGATAACTGAATATCTCATGGTGCTCGAACGAGGTTAGTTTATGCATGTACTGCTTCATGGCTTGTTCCGGACTCAGAAAATTGAGTTGGGTTTTTGACTTTGCCGAGCCGCTGGCCACCGAGCCGTTTTCGTTCGGAGGCGAACCAGCCGGGCCTTTTCTTTGTAACGCGGCATGAAGTGCTCTTCGGCTTGGAGACACGTACTGCCCGGCATGTTCGAATGTTTCGTGGCCACGCGTATCTTTAACGATCGGCAGAGACGGCCGCCGTCCCGCGCTACCGTACGCTTGTTTTGCTTGCCGCGACCCGGACGCTTTGGCTCCGTCGCCGTGTTCCTCGTATAATTGCTGAACTTTCAACGCGCCCAGGCCAGATGTGATTTCAGTCATGCCGCCGACGTTCTGGCTTTTGATAGGAGGCAGGCCAACGCGGTTCCCATCCGGAACTGTCCTCGGATGGTGGTTGTGGTGATGGCCGTACATGCTCGAAAAAATGTTCTTCGTCAGCATGGTTCAACAAACTTGTCGGTTCGACTTGGTAAAGGTAGCCATCGTGAGTTGTTTAATAAGTTTTAAAAAATAAACTCCACCTCCACGCCGAGCTCTTATTCTTTTCAGACGTGTTCCTTTATTTACATCTACAATAGAAAAATCACATTGTTACACACAACAAAGCAACACGGACGCTATGTTGGCTATCTCCAAATCGCTCATGAACGAGCGACCGGTTTGCTTAATATGATCGGTGATCGCACTTCTGATCTAAGGCGAAGAGTTCGATTGTACCGAAACAACAGCTGCCACAGCAAGCTCTTTGGAATATAAACAGTAACTGAACCGCCGCTGTCACGGCCTAGGCGGGGTTCGTAATGCTACAAACATTACTCTGATTTCACTGTCTCGGTTTCCTGGCGTATCATTATTGCATCTGTGGTCGATGACCGAATGGCATCTTTTAAACGACAGCGAGTTCCCACAAGGAATTGAGATATTCAATCACGTCACTCAGGCTCTGTCATACACAATAACATGTATTAGTAGTTTCCGCATGGCGCCGTGCGTTAAGTCGATTGAAGTGGGAGGCCACGAAGTTTCATATGAATAAATCTACTAACGGAGGAGGCGTCACGACAGAAATCAGTTGATGACCTGTCGCATTGACATAATGTATATTCTAGTGACCTTTCCTGATATGCAAACCGCTGGTGTTAACTCATGGCATGCGTCAACGAGACGTCGAAAGCTGCGGTGGACTATACTATTCGTTCCGATGGAAGGCCCATACGGCCGTAGAAACTTAGCTACAGAAAACAGTCTCGACGAAACTGTAAACGAGTTACTAAAGATATTCATCACTCCTAAGATAGTTTCCCTGAACTGCTCACGATATTAAGTCGCAGTTGCTGTCTATGCAAATATCCGACTATACGTATAAACCCATCCGTGCCACTCTGTTATCCAACGATATACAGGTCATATATAAACATTAAACACGGCTACCTATACGCTCTGGGCTTTAACGGTCTGCCTTCACGCGTCGCAGCGTTACCTGTGTGACATTCAATCAAACGCTATCGGCAATATCTATTGTGCAACGAGTTTACCAACGCGCAACGGAACCTCTTTGCTCTGTTGAACAAGGCGATATAATATTACGACATGTCTACACGACACGGCGATCTTCCCGGCTATCGATGTAAGGTACTTCGTCTAATGGCCTACTGTATACGAATCCTCTGTTCATTGCCCGCAGCAATTTGCGCATTTAATAGCAGCCTTCCGAAATAGGAACGCCTGAGACTGCCAAGGCACATAGGGCCCTATCCCC
>ATSW01016910.1:0-10011 GCA_000444245.1 Botryllus schlosseri
ATTGGATATTAGGGAAACGCGATCGGTGAGGGATCGCCTGGGCTTTGTGCCGTCTCGTGGCCGCGGGGTACGGGCATCTGTGAGAGGAAGGGGTCGCGGACGTTTTCAGCGGGGTAGAATCATGACAAGAGGCGCTGCTGTCAATGGCCGAGGTGCTTTTGTTAGTAGCAGAGGACGCGGGTTTTCGAGAGGAAGATCACCAAGAGGATACCGTGGATTTGGAAGAGGGGTCGGAAGAGGGCGAGGCCGTGGACGTGGCAGGGGAGCCAGCCGAGGCAGAGGCGTAGGAACCAGGAAGCCACCTGCGGACAAGCAAAAACTGGATGAACAACTCGACAGCTACATGAATAAGACTAAAAGTGCAATGAATGCGGAATTGGATGTATACATGGCGGAAATTAACGATTAAAAGTAGATCATGTTGTGTTGACTGCATGCCAAACATGTTTGACGAACACGCATTGTCGGTTCTACAAAAAGATCTTAGTTGCTTTTCTGGCCGTGTGGATTTGCGCATGGGCGAAATTGCAATTTTCAGACTCACGGCAATTGTTGTCCGCCTCGACAATCCTACGAAGCACGAGCCCGTGATTTTAGGTTGTGGGCTTTTTGTTTGATTTTATTCTGTGCTATTCCGTATCATGTAAACGATATGTAGCAGCCGGTTATATTTTACATTGTACACATTGCCGTGTGTAATTTCTTTGGAATTTTCCTTTCTAGGAAAACATAGAATACGGTATCGTGTACAATATGTATGCATTACAAATGGATACATACAAATACCTATACATTGAAAAATGTATAGAAATAGTGAAATGGCACGCCATCGCTGAAATGGCGCCATCACTAAACCATTGCAAAATGGTGCAATGGGATCGACCGTCTGTGGTCTACTCAAATGAATGAAGAGCCGTCAAAGCAAAGGCGCAGCATTTGAAGCTGTAGGCTACGTCTTGAAGGTCCGTCTTTGTGATCGTCAATCCGTGGCTATGTTGCTGCTGATATCTGAACTGCACCAATCATGTGATCAGTACCGCAGAGATGTTCGTCGCTTGAAGACAATATGTTGTCAATTGTGACCTATTCAACAAAACTGTTTCGTATTGCCGGGAATAGAAATGGACTTTGAAGCCTTTTGCAAGTGCATGTGATCAACAACTATCAATTTTCAAGAAGAGTGTATTGCATAGAGAGACGCTGGAATAAAGTGATGAGAATAGAAGAATATGAAGGAAAGCCAAGCCTATGCTGTTGTGCGATAAATCGGGAATCATCAGGAATACTGTGTCAAAAGACGATAACCATAGTTAGTTGCCCTATTTTAACAATATCTTACCATCTGTTATACTGTGCAATTGAACTCAATTCTGTTTTTTACCGATTGAAAATTTACTGTGAGTATTGGTTTTAGAGGAGTGAAGTTTGAAGCTAGTCATATAGAGTTAAACATTGTTTCTTTCAAAGCATGAATTGGTTACTTATTATCTAGCACTTAATCATCCACTGTATGTATGGCCCCTATTCGAGGTAATACATTTTCATGTCCTCTTGACATTGCGTCCGTTACATACTCGACTGTTTTGAATATGTATTTCTATTGATTATTCTTTCATGAAGGGCCGGGTCTACGTGACGTATTCGATGCTTTAATCGTTTGATTCGGTAATTTTATAGCACTCCTTCACAGATAAATTTGATCATGTCGAGAGCTGAAGAACTTGTTGCGAAAACCAGGTGTGTTTGAAATTACTTTCCATCGATTTTTCTCGATTCTTGCTATCAAATTGAGATAACTTTTGGAGTAACGATTCCAGTAATCGGTGTCGTTGGCTACCTTGTGTGGTTTTGCTGAAACTTGAAATGATCAAGTAGGCATGCAGGCTTACCTGTGTGAGGCGACGGACTTGAAAGACCTGTTTTTTCTTTTTGGAGGGGTCTCAAATCACATACACCGCTCTTCCAGCGATCAAATAGTTGGAGGTAATGTCCGCTGATGATAATGACATCGATGTCTTGATGATCCAATTTTCAAGCTTCTTCCATGCTGATAAACAGTGTCAATCCACGTACTATGTTTCCATAGGGCCGCTTTCGAAAGCGGCAGGACAAAAGATATCCAGTGGAGGATCGCCCAACTCAAACAACTCTATAAAATGGTTTGTGACCACGAATCTGCGTTCGTGGAAGCTGAACAAAAAGACTTGAGAAAGGTATTGACCACGAGCTCGTGTAGAATTTCAAGTTGAGATCGAAATAGTGATGAACATATTATATGGAGTGCCCCAAAAAGTGTAAATATGATTTCGTTGTAGCATGTCATTTGCTATGACTGGCATGCTTCTTGATTGAAATCCAATCCTTAGGTTTCCTGTGTCATGAACATATGCTTGTGTGTTCCCATTATGTTGATGAACCAATAATAAAGATGAAAAACCAATTATAATGATCAGTTTCACTATTATTTATACCCATGTTCCGATAAGTATCTGAAGAGGGTCACAATCTTCAAACTGAAGATTTGAGATTATTTCGGTATGTTGTGTATGCATTATTTACATCTGACCTTCTTCGCCCTACGTTTAATATACGGTAATATCAATCGAATCACATGTCACACGATGTTGGAATCTCTGTTGCATTCAATCACAACATATCAAGTTTTAGGGAAAGAATGAATTGTTATTGAGATTTTTGTTTGTTTCAGCCGCCCTTCGAAACAGTTATGACCGAGGTGGCTATCATTCGAAGTGAAATTGCTCACGCTATCAATAATCTCAAGGACTGGACAAAACCGAATCATGTATGGTGTGATTTTACCAGTATCTTATGCACACGCTCACATGCCAATTTATTTGTCAGCCATCAAGGACTATGTTGCAAGCCGTCGCAAGTGTTTATGTCAAGCCAGAACCATACGGTGTTGCCCTGATCATTGGACCGTGGAACTATCCTACCAACCTTATACTCAACCCCCTTGTCGCTGCGATTGCTGCAGGTATATTGGATACCGCTGAAATGACAATTAAACATGAAGTTGAGGATTCTTAAAGTTCACCTGCTGTACCATTTTGATGTTTTGTGCAGTGTTCACATGCCATCCAAGTAATATGTGGCTGGAACAGTGGTTCGTAATTAGGGGAAGTGAGACTTTCATATTCTTTCGGTGTGTGTAAATGTCGGATCTGTAGATACTGATTAATAAGGGCGGGTTATAAAATGATTTAGACCAGGGGTGTGAAACATACGGCCCGTGAAGGAATTCTGAGTAAAATGAAAAATACTCGTATTATCCAGCACATTACCAGAAATTGTGGGATTTTTAGTAGGAAATGCTTCCATCAAATAATCCGCCAAGAGTGGAAATGTCGAATATGTTCATTGGCCACATAACCATCCGACAGTGGTGTTGTGCTTTTGAGTATCATGGTTCGAAGTGACGAAGGCCAGTATCCGAGTGCCACACATTACGATTTATGATATCATACGAGTGTGGATGATATGGAAAGTTGAAATATGTAGGCTACATTTTATGTGACCACAAAGAAATCGATGACAGTTCTACGCCATATAAAGTAATTTGATATTTTTTCGACCATACCTACTTCATTGAACTTTGTGGGCATTCCGTGAGCTGATAACGGCTTCACAGAAATGTCATTTCCGCTAACGTGCGTAGCTTGGCACTGCATGTTTTGGATGCTATTTCCTTTTCCCCACTGTTCAACGTGGCCGTTTCTCGCAGGAAATTGCGCGATCCTGAAAGCCTCCGAGGTAGCCGCTCACACGGCGGATGTGATAGCCAGGCTGATACCGCAATACTTGGATCCGGTAAGTGTAGATTTAGCTCAGCATTACGAACGCAGCTTGACTTAGTGGACTTGTTGGTCAAAGTAGCAATCGTTGGCACTCCAGCAAACGTAGAAGTGGCATCGTAAATTTGTACCCAAGTACAGAAGTAGCTGTTTCCTAGTAAAAATGTAACTGTTCTGTACCTAGTTTTGCATAAAAGACTGAAAATTGGTAAGTAGAAGTAATCTAAAATCCAGGGTTGTAATGATTCGAGTCATGGCTAAACTAGAGTCGCAATTTCATGTTGACTTGAATTGATTCTAGTAATTATCTTGAAAGTGTCTCGATTCGACTTGGTTCAATTTGTGCATTCTCCTGTCTCGTGTATCGTGACCTATCCTTTAAAAAATAGACCCAGAAATCGGTCTTTTCTATATTTGAATAAACATGTTTTGAGCGAAAAAAGTGAGTAGGCTTATATTATGAATGCGAAACCCTCGACATAACCCGAGAGTTTCACTGAAGTGAGAGGTGAACCTCACTTGACTCGAGTCAAAAATATAAAAGTGAGATTGAAATCTTACTCGGAACCTTGAGACTTGGTTACAACCCTGCTAAAATCATGTTAAATATCATATCACATTAGTAGTAGTTCAAGTAGGCATATTCTACTTGAGTACTTTGAAAAAGTAGAAGTACTAAGTTACTGACCACCTCTGGTTTTATAGCGGCGCTAGTGGGGAGCGAAATTTCCGCTAGCTTTCGATGAGGTAGGCGTACCTTCGAAAACCAAGTTTTTGTCGATCCATCTGCCGAATGGGCTCTCACTTTTGGATTTTTTCTATATTTAGGAGTGCTATCCTGTCTACCGAGGTGGCGTCCCGGAAACTACCGAGTTACTGAAGGAACGGTTTGACTTCATATTCTTCACCGGAAACAAGACGGTAACCAACACGCAGCCCAATCTGTTGACTGGGGGTGATTTTTCTCGCTTGCTGTCTAGGTGGGAAAAATCGTGATGAAAGCTGCTGCCGAACATCTCACCCCTGTGGCGCTGGAGCTTGGCGGAAAGTCGCCTGTCTATATTCATAAGAGTTCCGATCCAAAGATAGGTGCGGCTTCTCTTGTCAGGCGTGTTTTGGCATATCGCGTTGGTTACTGTGTCTGTGCTCACCAGCTGCCGCGCGGATATCTTGGGGAAAATGGATGAATCTTGGACAGACGTGCGTGGCTCCCGATTATGTCCTCTGCGATACGGAAATCAAGCGGGATTTCATCGAGGCTATGAAGTAAGTGGATAACAGATTAGTTATGCCCGGTATCATGTTTCATCACGCCAATGATGTGAACGTGGGGCATATATATTTTTCCCTTGATGGAGTCCAAGTCGCAGAAATTTTGTGGTATTCTTCGGAATATGAGTTGAGGAAACACATTCTGTCGGGACTCGGGGATACTGTCAAAATACTCCGATTCCAACTACTTTGAAATGGAACGAAATGTTCTCAAATGTTGCTAAAAAGTTTCCTGCACAGTCCACCGCAATTCCCTACCACTTGCTTACTACGTGAAATTATAGTGGCTGTAGGTTAGTCTTTAGTTCTTCTCTTTGTGTTTTTTTATTCTTTCTATGTTAGACATGCAGCCAGAGTTCAAAGTACTTGTTGACAACTTCGATCGACCACTGATGTCTCATTGACTTCAACAGCTATTTGAAGTACATTACGTTAATAAATTAATTGAATACTGTTTTTGGTCTTTATGATTCAAACTTCAAATTTTCAAATTTTGCATTAAATACGATGTATTCCTTGTATAGGGGAAGAAATAAGCGATTAATATATGGATTCAGATATCTGGCCCGCCAAGTACGTCATTTTCCTATATCAGTCCAGCCGACTGGAGAAGTTCGCCACCCCTGATTTACAGAAATGTTGGTCGGAGAAAAGTTTCAGTAGTCGGGGTCAGTTTTTTGAAAATGTATGGTGTCGGCAGTAGAATGAACTGACGACCCTGCTATAGTGTCAAAATTTTGTGTGTCTACTTTGGTATTGTTGATTTCAATAGTAAATCATTTCCTGATTCATGGTAACGTAGGGAAACAAACCATCTCAGATCGTTATATTGTGAATCCTTTGTTGATATGTAGCTTGTGTCTTGTTTTATGCTTGGGCATGGCGAAATATCTAATGGCACGAGCCTTTTGCTTGCATCCATACCGCGACTGCTATCGAAATTACTTTTTAAATTCACCTTTACATTTCTTAATCCAGGGAAGTAGTTACCAAATGGTACGGAGAAAACCCGCAAAAGTCGTCCGACCTCACGAGACTCGTCAACGAGAGGCAGTTCAACAGGCTGAAAGGTGTATTGGACCAGACCCCGAAAGAGAAGATTGTCTTTGGCGGGGATACCGACGCTGAAGATAAGTATATTGGTGAGTCGTATGCTTGTCGTATGCTTGTCTACTGGCTTGCTCGGATGAGAGTTGTCACTTTTTGGAGCGCTGGAGAAAAAACCTGTGTGTTTGGTTGCGAATCGAGTATTTGAGTATCAATCATTATGATACCATAAGACTATGGACGATGTAGAGAGTTCAAATATGTAGATTTTATGCAACCACAACGAATATAATTCCAGTACTATCACAAATTGAAGATAGTTGATTTTTTCGACCATGCTTATTTCATTGCACTTTGTGACCACTGACCATGTCGTCGCTTCATACTGCATGTTATGGATGTTTTGTGATACCACCAATCGAAGTTTCAATGCTTTTCACAGCGAGAAAGAGGTATTGAAACTATGATACTCTTTGATAAAATAAGCTGCGTATAATTTTAGTATTTGACAAAAATGGTATTTCTCTACTCAACTCGGATCAATTCAGTTAATTCAGCATGTCCCTAGATTTGTCAAAACATATATATCACGCTCGGGGTAAAAGCTCGTTCTCGATTCGCCCCCCGGAACTTTAATCAGAACAGACATTCCATTGATTTTGTAGTCAACTTCAATTAATACTAATTCGGATTTGAGTACTCATTAGTACTCATATTGTGCCCAGCCTTAATTTTATCTCACTGTTTCTGTTTGGCAGCTCCGACAGTCATCGACGAATGTTCGCTCGACGATCCTGCGATGGCCGATGAGATATTCGGGCCCATATTACCGGTAATGGCCGTGAACGGGAAGGAAGACGCAGTGCAGACTATTCTCAAAATGGAGAAACCTCTGGCGTTGTACGTCTTCTCGAAAGACCAACAGGTGCGTACGAATGGTGTCGGCTGCGTTTTTGCATGTTCCAAACGGTGCTTCTTGTCAAGGTGGTGGAATATGTGCTGTCAAACACTTCGAGTGGCGGAGTCACGGTGAACGACACGATACTTCACATGTCCAACACAAACCTTCCCTTTGGCGGCGTTGGTAAGTGCCACCGTAATAGAATTGCAGACTGCTCAATTGCAGGCTTACCTCCAGTGGTCGCATTCTGCCAGCGTGCAGCATTCTATATAAGCTTCTCCCGTAGTTTTATTAGATCATCAAATCGGTTAGCGTTGTTGGTTACTGTCAATGACTGTTTGTGACCGATCTGAATGAAAATGTGACTTTTGTGTGACAAAAATTTGAATCCAACCACTGCTTACCTCTATAATCCGGAATGACTGTTGCCCAAAGGATTACATCTTGTGATAGTTTGCGTCTTCTCAATCCAGATTAGGTGCGTCCAGGGACGTGCTTCTAAATTTTATAATTACGAGGTTTGACACGTGGATGAACATATATTTTGTGGGCCCACCACGTGTTTTGTACTGATCATGTGTCGTTTATTGTTGATCAAATCCGTTTTTAATTGCTACGGACGACTTAGCTAGAATAGTAGGCCTATATTATCATCGACTCCTATGTGTTCACCAAGACAATGGGCGTGTATGGTTGACGCATGATCTTGATCCATATTCTCTCTTGCCTCTTATTCCATTTTTCAATTTGCAAGGACCAAGCGGATGCGGAAACTATCACGGAAAGTTCGGCTTCGACACATTCTCATATCAACGCGGCGTCTACGCACGAAGTCAGAACATGGAAGCGTTGTTTGCGTCGCGCTATCCTCCGTACACGGAGAAAAATTTGAAAATGGTACAGTCCCATATTACCGTTGAATATGCCTGCCATCCATACCTTGCAATATTAGGAGTCTTAGGGAGTAGTGTTGTTAGATAAGGATGGGCACAACGCACAACCATTCTAGTATCAATTGTAATGAATCGAGTCGAATTGTAAACATCGTTTTTTTCGAGTACCGAATTTATATACTCTTTACATAAAGAATTTTTTCCAACGGGAAATATAGCTATGATACTTTCTTTCTACCGTTGGAGCCTCGATTGACCGGCATGTCTGTAATAGCAGCATGGTAACGAAGCAAGGTGAAATCATGCTGGCCATGAAGTTCTGCGGTATTATTTGTGATGATGTGTGACTGGCATTATGTTCCTTCGGTGTCGAGACCAATGGTTTTTTAACGACACATGCTGGTATGTCATAGAACCGACAGTAGACTAATGCGTCTTCCCGTATTTTCTAGAACAAATATTTGGTGGAAGAAAAACCCGCAGGCGCCGGATGCATTCTTCAGTAACCGCTGGTCGCACCAACTTCCGCCCATCTTCAATTATTCTCCGTTAACCGTTGAGTTCCCAAGAAAGTATTAGCGACTAATGTTCCCTATAGCAGATTAATTTAAATAAATTATTTGTATTGCCTATCATGACCCACTGTATCATTCCATGATTTCTGAGGTTGCAATCATCCTCTTTTACTTACGTCGGGTACGATTTGTTAATAAATTTAACAGCAAGCACGTTCTCTTCATGCGAAGGTTAAGTAGAAAGCTCAGGTTACTATGCTGCCAATGCGACTTTGCCTTCAATTTTCGTATTTTCTCTATCAACTTAAAAGTTCTAACGTTGGTGGACTGGTGTCACTCTGCGAGTTAGTAGACGTGAATGAGTTTCTTATGCGTATCGTTAGGTAGAGTTTCGCTGTGCTTCCGAAAAATAGATTCCGTTTGCAAATGTGTATAGACGGTGTTTTTCATTAGTATGCGTTGTGAATACGTCCAAGTTAGCTTCTTACTTATGGTAAGTGCATAACGGCGTCTCTGTGCAGGGATGGCCAACCTTTCTGCTATTCACGGCCGCATTCCAGGACTTAGTCGTAATCAACAAACTGGACGCCAAATGCCCATGTTAAACTGTTCATCTCCATTTCCGGTGAACTCTGGACTAATCAATTTTTTTCATATCGGCATACTATACGCACCGAAATCGCGAGTGGTCATGTTATGAACAGTTACAAATGTTGTTAAAATTGTAGCGTTAGGTCAAAAAATTGTCAAAATTGTTCATAAAGTCAAAAAAATTTTGCAGCCTGCATTTCGTTGGTATCGTAGATGTTTGCATTTTCGGTGAACTTATCATTCGACATTTTACAGCATGTAGCCTACTTTATAGGCCTACCGTTGTAGACAGCCCATTTGTCTGCTCATCGTGCATCATAAACGGTCAAGTGAAACATAAGTTGACATGGTGGACAATATTTGTACCTTAATGCGTAATGGAACTACTGGAGTTCTTCATAGATCCAGATTTTGTTACAACAAAGTTTTTTCATGCATACTTTTTCACTTTGACACGTCTCGTCAACATAGTATACAGTTCAGTTTTCTCCGGCTGGGAATTAGCGATGAGAGACAGTCTTTATTTTCATCCAACCAAAATATATTAAAAACAGACGGCAACGATGGTGGTACAGAAAAAATGCATGCACACTTGCACAGTGCACAGTATTCGGTATCAGATAGGAATGAGAATGATCGATACGACCGTGAAGGTCAACTAGTCTGATCACACCAGCATCAAACAGGTATGCTTCACTCTATACAGTCAGGCTGTAAAAATGTTGGTTTAAAAAGGAAAAGAAAAAAGAAAAAGTAAACGATGGCAGCAAATGATCAATGAAGCAATGTCTGGGCAAGGTATAACAACAGTGTTAATATAACGACAAGAGGTGATCACGGATGTCTTGTGGTAATTCACTCCAGATGACGGGTCCTGACTGAGTAGACGATAGATCTCTTATTTAGGTTGCTATTGGGTGGGGGCAAGTAGATATTTCCCTTCGATGAGGATCTCGTGTGTAATGGGAGTCTGAGAC
>ATSW01016912.1:0-13407 GCA_000444245.1 Botryllus schlosseri
GGCCGCATGCGGCCCGCGATATGATTTGAGATTTAAAAAGAATGCTAAGAAAGGCATATTGAAATGCTGAAATCGATTACAGTTTCAACATATTGTTGTTTTTGTTTCAAAATAAACTGTTCTCATGTGCCCAACATCACTATTCCTCACTTTGAACCAAAACGGCTTTGGCGATGGCAACTATAGGCAACAGCATTCCACCGCGGGAAAATCAGCAAATATGAATGGGCTGGGCGTATTGCCTTGACGTGCAATGGCCTAAACAATGCTAAGACCGATAGACGCTTAGAAAACGGCTTAGGACTTCGCCACGAAATCAAGTTTGACGTGAGGTTGGTCTTTCATCTAGTTACGTCTCTCGCCAGCCAGAATATAGTCGCTGAGAAGCGTGGCCAGTTATCGTGCACAGCTCATAGTTCAGAATATATTGACTTTGATTATCGTTCGTTATGTTGTATTTGTATTCCCTTGATAAATTATTACTTCTTTTGTTGTAACTCACACTTTCATTTGTGTGCCTTGGAGTCGACTTTTATCAAAATACACCAGCCAAGGCTGTGTCAACAAAAAGAGTTCGTGTATCATCTAAAAATAGTACATTGAACGCTCTCGTATTCGACATTTCATGCTGGTGACGTTATATTTTGTGTTACGATTGTTGATATACGCTGTTCTTTCGAATTCTCTACTTAGTTGCTGACGATTACCCCTGACGAGTGTCAGCCGAAAATATTCGGGTTCATTTCAATATGAATATATACTTATCAATTGTATATTGAAGTTCTGTACCTCAAAGAAGCTGTTTGTTGTAACTATATGCACATCCCATATGTAAGATAACCCTTTGTTGTATTAACAGAAAGTATTAAATTGGGGTTTCTAAGCAGTGTAGCCTATTTTATATCGATATTGAATCAATGCGGCCCGCGACTGCTACGAAATTTGAAAGGTGACCCGCGACCCTTTTTGAATTGGCAACCCCTGATTTAGATGATAAGTAGCGATAAACGGGCAGCGCATAACCTGAGGGTATTAACGGTCATTAACCAGAATGAACACCACCGAGAACTTACTTACTTACTTACTTACTTACTTACTTACTTACTTACTTACTTACTGGGGCGGACGTTGTCGAGAAATTTGTAGCTGAGAATCGACACCGAATGTTGCAACGCCGTGATGCTCAATGCTCATACACACGACCTGTTCATATGCATAACATGCCTGCATTGCATTCTCGGTGGAATTTCCCCAGCCCTAGTCGCCACTTGACTGCGGTAACTGATTATACGCAAGATTGTAATTACGACGAACTACTCCTTGTCGGCCTAGCTAGATATTGATTGCGATCCTGAAATTTCATCAGGCAGATCAGTCAATCAAACAAATTTATATGGAGAGAACATATATGTTGTATATACCATTAACTCAATTCAAAATAGGTTTGCTGGTGTGTGCCCGAAACAGGTGATAATATACCCCAATAATACTCAGCGGTTAAACGTATGATGACCAGCGGGCTGTTCACACCACCAAATGTAATCAGGTTGTCAATGAGAGTAGGGAATCCAGTTTTCAGACTTGGAAATGCTGTCGCAACGACTAGTCGAATAAGCAAAGAAAATCTCAGTAGGTGCGGTTAATCGTGAGTCAATTCTAACCCATATCAGTAGGGAGTAAAGGCGGAGGGAATGTCGGCATTGGGGGACTTTCCGGGCTTGAATTATTTTCATCGTCCATGTCCGGTAGTTCGAGAAGTAGCGGAACCTCGAGGGCAGATTTATTCCTTTTCTTGGCGACAGGCCGCGGGCGGCTCTGAGACGGCGCCGATGGCCGCCTGGTTACGCTGGGCGAGCCATTTGCTGGAGGTGGCGGCGGCCTCCGCTTCGACGAAGTTCTCTTTACTGCCGCTGGTCCTTTGTCACTCTGATTCGTTTCGTGGGCCTTCGGAGACAAACGAAGCTGGCCTACTTCTGGTATGCTGTTAAGAAACGAAAGTATTCGTGTTATGTGCTCTTCTAACATGCAGCCTACTTCCCGTTACTGCCCCTACTCTGGTATCACTGCTACTGGTTGATGACACTCAGTAGCCTACATTGTACGAGTAGCGATTTTGAGGGCATGACAAATGTAGCGAAAACGAAAGGTCAGCAAAATACTCAATACTCATTCAAGTAGGTAGTCACTGTTCTTACGGCGTCTGTACAAAAAAGCCGATAACAGACCCGATGAGGGCCAAATATAAGTAAAGCGAGGACAAGCTTCTAAAAAAGGTCAAGTTCGAACACTGCTAGGCATACATCGGGAATTAGGCCGCACCTGATGTACGATTGAGCCATCGCACACAGACTATGGTCGTTTCAACATCCTCAATGGATCCTCATACTTATTCATTTCATCGCATTGTAGATTGCGTGCCTTGATGGGAAGAAAAAAAAACGCCGATTCTGATTACTCTTGGGATAGGTGTGGCTATAGGGTTACCATATTTTGGAATCGGGAAAGAAGGACACTTTGACCAAATCAGAAAAGTTAGTTGATCAAGACTGAAAACAGCCGATTTTGTAGTAGACTAAAAAAGGTCGTCACCAATCCCTCTAAGCTGCGCGCGTGCACAATTGCACAGTGCTGACAAGGTTTCTGCGCACAGAAAATCTGAGCTGCGCACAAAAAAGCCGAAGTGATGACCTTTCTTTAGCCGTTGCGCTCTGTTGTCCAAGGGACCGCGCAGTGAGCTGGTGAGTGCGCGCAGACTCATGAAAAATTAGAGGGAACATCGGTCGTCACTTTCGATCGAACCACGAATTTCCCGCTCAAATGTCCGTATTTTCTGTTTATCGTCATTTATGCCCACTCTTACTCAAATCTGTCCATTATCTTTGCTGTAAGAGCTGTTAAGGAGGACGAATTGCCAAAAAGGACATCAGGCGGCATCGGAGGACATTTTCAAAAACTTAAAAAAGGAGGACGGATGGTAACCCTAGGCGCTGCCGACTTATGCGTTGGTGAAACGCAGGATGCAGGTTTCGAAATTGCCGTTACTACCGCTTCTGCAACATTTGATGCTTCCACATACACTACATACCATCTGCGACATCACCTCTCCCTACTATACAATACAATAAACCAGTGTTTGATGATGACAAGCATATCCAAACGTACCCTACTTCTTTACTAAACTAGAGAGCTTGTCCCTGGCAATGCCACAAGGCAATATCGAAAAATAAACAACCGAATTTCAATGAATTTACTCATTTCTAAACTCAACATTTTTCTAAATGCCTAAAATATTTGCTGCAGTCACAGTATCACGGCAATGACCCACTAGTGTTTGAAAACGGGGTCAATGCGTCAATCCTTTCACAAGAAAACTCCATGTCTTAACCGACTACCAATATACAATACATACGCGAAAAAAGAATAGCAAAAATCGATCCGAATCTTGAACCAAAAATAATGTTAGCGATTTTGCAAATTATTACATAACATGATGCCTAGTTACGACAAACCATAAGGAAAATTGCCCAACATTATCGATTCCATGAGATAAGAGCATGCAGACGGTAGAACCGTGTATTTACTTCCCCTAGTCTCACTAATACTTGACGTTATGGTTGAATATAAGCAATGGATAATAAAAGAAAGTAAAGAAACTCAGTTGATTCAACTAGGGAGACTACAGTCCCAACACACGACACAATAATGATCAATCAACGACCAACGGAATTGACTGACCAATCCAAGCAGGGTGCACATGCAAGCAGGGATAAAACTGATAATCAAGCAATTTACAAATGAATCAAAGTGCAAATCAAAAATGGGTTATAGGGCAGTCGTCCATTTTAAATGAGAATCTAAAACATTAAGTGGCCCGTAATGATAATCAGTACAGGCATTAGCAAGCCACTTCTGATGGATCCAAAATACCAATACAGGTTCGAGACCAAGCATGACTCAAACTATCCGATGCAAATAATCCAGTATTGAATACTTCAATCTATACAAAGTCTGCGACCAGCAACGCAATGACACGATAGTATGATTTCAGCAAAATGTTGAATACTGGTAAACCAGAAAGTTACATATTCGCTGGACAAAATATGTGAAACTTGACAGGAAACTGCGTTCACAACGAAAACGGCAATTAAATAAGGATATTAGTGATACTTTGTTACGTAATTCTTTTTGATCATATGCTGAATGTGGAGTTTTTTCGATTAATCCTTATTGATTGGAAATAGCGTTGTTTCATCTCAACAAGCACCGCATTTGAATTCAGGATACATGAAAGGATATATAGAATATGAATTTGAGATACAGTGTGAATCACGTAGGAACTCGCCCATGCATTGGAACAGAATATCCTCCCTCAATGCATACAGAATAGAGACGCAGACATACCGAGCGAAGAAAGAAAGAACTAAATATAAAGTCGCATAAATCCAGACCGGACAACACAAATTGAAGAGAACACATTCCGATAAGAGTACCGCAGTTGAACTACAGTCTGTATCGTCACCGATTACAAGCAATATACCGACGCAATCACATACGCCGGCGATGGTAAAATAAGAGGCACTAAAGCGGGCCACAAAAATTATTTCACAACTCAATTGATCCCGAGTATTGGAATTACATAAAACTAGTGCTTTCATGAATCTCAAGAGAAGTTGAATGACCAAAACCCTTCATCGAATCTAAGTTAACCGCTATTGAAGTTTAAATGAAGCATCGGATCTCACCAATGCTAACGCAATGACTTTATTCCAAGTATTTTCTACATGCAGCCAGAGAAGTAGCGCCAAATCTGAACGGCGTGTAGCCCACAAGTTTTTTTTATTATTTCAGCTTCGTCTGGTACGTTTGAGATGAGCTCAATTGAGCCGAGAGAATTGCCAAAAACACATTATAATATGCGTACGCCGAGTATTAGAGCGTTACCTATATTTGGACATTTATCAAAATTTCTTGGAGGTACAGAACTTCAATATAAATATCAATAGTATCGATTAACCGCGATTTCCTATCCAAACACCGGCGTATGCGCAAGAGAGAACTTCTCAAGGTTAGGGTAACGGAAACAAAGATAATGAGGAAGCAGTCGAACAAACGAATGGCTGTGTGCTGGGGGCGTGATCAGCATGAAACAGACATGACTAAAAAAAGGAGAGTTCGAAAACTCCTACCGCAGCTCGTCCATAACTTAATGATTCGGAATTAGCAGCGTACCGCGAATTAAAACCGCGCAGTACCGACACGTTATATTGCTAGTACGAATTCGGCGTGTTTTTACAATCGCCATCACAACTGGGTCATCTCGCATTCCCCCTCCTCGTCTTTCTCCTGTTCCGCGGTCTGCACTACCGGGGTGCTAGCCAGCTCTGTCGACAAATCAGGGCCACACGTATCACTAGGGTCAGGCGGAGGCGGGGGTGGAAAATCAGGCATTTCGGGCTCATCAATCGGAGAATGCGTTTCACCCACAACCGGGGCCGGCCCGTCTGGGACTTCGGTTTCCGGGACAGGCGGGGGCGATTCTTCTGGTATCGGGGGCGCGTGATCAAAATCAACGTTACTCAAAGGGGGTCGACGCGGCGGGACAGGACCATCGCCCGGGGCTGTTTTCCTCGTCGGCACCCGCGGTTTGGGGGCCGGTTTCGGGGCTGCCGAAGGCTTGACGGGCGTGTCTGGGGTGTTTCCCGTCTTGGCGGGGCTCTCGTTACTGACGGTGGACTGTGGCCGGGCGGGGGGCGGTATGTTCGGCCGCTTGGTTGTCATTCTTTTGGTGGCGACCGGGGGTTTCGCCCCGGACGGAGACTCGGGCGGTAGGCTGGTCCGGCTGTGTAAAAACAAAACATGCACAAACTGAAAATGCGCTAGCGTCAAAATGCTGAGAACAGAAAGCAGGCTTCAATACCGCCCGTAAGCATTCCAACTTATATAGGAAAGGAGTGCATTCGCGATAAGGCTACTTATGCTTAACTATCTTACACATGCAGGTATCTACTATATACAGAGCAGGCTAGTGGCTTCATCCAGACTCGGAAAACTAGATAATTCCAGTCACCTAATTGAACTAATTAGAGCAAAATGTCGGTAATCTGATTGCAATCAAATTAGTTAAATATTCGATGCTCTAACTTTAATTCTAATCTAAGACGGGACAGGTAGTTACTTTGTCCTTGTGGCAGATACACCAACTCGTGATATACATACCATACCATTAGAGCATGATGTGCACGTGCCTCTGGACAAAGAAGGTACAGATATAGCCTTGCATGGCTTTCAAAGTCTTGCACCACCCCTCCATGGGGAAGCCACAGATACCAGTTTTACTGATCAGGTCTTTGGTCTGACCCAGCCGGAGATTGAACCCACGACCTACCGACCAAGAAGCTGGGCGCTCCTTCAAAGCTATCTTGTCGGGTAGTAATCTACATTCTGGTTTTCCCGAAAATGCCGCAAAACTGCATAGTGGAAAAAGAGCCAAGCTTGGTGTACAGACATTTGACGTTTTCGGACTTACGACAATGAAATCTGATTTGATTTTTTTGCATTTCTTCCTAAGTCGGAAACTAATTCAATTTCGAAGTTTTTCACCAATTCAATAATTCTAATTCTAATCTAATTTGAAAAAGCTGGTTTTCTGGTTGTCCAACCCTGATATGAAATTAACTTGAACTTTTCTGTATTTCTTCCTAAGTCGGAAATTAATTCAATTTCGAAGTTTTTCACAAATTCAACACTTCTTAATCTAATTTGAAAAAGCTGTAAGTATTCCGGTTGTCCAACCCTGGCTATGTATGTTACGGCCAGATGTGGTCAAAGACTCAAAAGTGTTGGTGCCGTTGGTGGACCCACAAATTCCTACCCATTACAAGCAGAAGTTATAATGTAAATGTCAAAACTGCATTAATTGTAAGCGGAAAATGAAGACATGATAGGTAGGTACTAGGTATCTAGTTTTCACAAGTATTTTTAGCAGTTCATCGGAGGTTTCTATTTCGGAGATTGCGAGGCAGCGGAGTGTGTATTTTACATCCAAGTCCACAGATTTGCTGAGTACGCGATTTGCGGAGAAAATCAAAAGAATTTACCTGGCGCTAGGCGGAGCCGGCGCGGCCTTTTTCTTCTTGCTTCGCTGCAGAGTGTTTTCACCTTGACTGCTGCAAAAGTTGATCGCGCGAATAAGATTTTTAAAACAGTGAGGAATACGCAATTCCTATATGATGTGGTGTTTGGATCAAGTCACTACCTTCGAGTCGTTGTAAATTTTGACTCGAGTCAAGTTGTCAGAAATTTTCCGATTTTGAGCGAGTTTCAAGCCATCAAATATTTTCACCTAGTGTGGTTTGATTTTAATATACGACTTCACATATAGGCTGTGACGACGACGATCTACTGTACACAGGCGACCAGCCACGAATGCCACAGTTGGGCATATCCCGTAAAACGTATATTTTTAATAAAATCTACTTTCTTGGGTACAAAGAGTAGCCCTACCTACACTATTTCTGAGTGCAGCTAACATTGTAGGACTCAGAGTTGGGAATTGAAATTGGAGTCGCAATTGGAAATTAGTACACGGAGTCACGATTCAGCTAAAGAATTTGAGCCGGGAGTGGATGTGACTCCCAAGTCCCGGTCCACAGATTTTAGAATGCAATTTTATAACCCTAAAACTGACCCTAATCTAGGGTCACCATACGTCCTCTTTTAATGGGATTCGTCCTCTTTCTTTTTCACAAAATTGAAACTGTCCTCGGAGGACGCCTAAATGTCCTCATTTTTGGGAATTCGTCCTCTTTTTTCAGAAAAAGTATTAAAATGCCATGATAAAGTCGACTTCAGGGCAAAATTGGTAAGCAGAATTGTATAAAATTGCCTAATGCAGGAGTCGAGACAACGAGATGACCTTTTTTAGTCAACACAGAAGTTTTGTTTGAAAAATTTTCAAATTCACCAGTTTTCTTGGCCGATACTAGAGCATTCAGAATTTTTGAAAAATGTCCTATTTTTCGGATCTTAAAATATGATAAACCTATTCTAATCCCAACTCTAACCCAAAAATTAACCGTTACCAAAGCCTAGTTATAAACTAAACCCAAATTTAACCGTAACCCTAACTTCAGCCCATATGCTCGGGTGACGCATACTGAGTGTTGCATACTGAAGTGTTGCATCTGCATGACATTATGCCACATGCTCATATGCATATACTTATACAACATACATACATATCCATAATCAGATGGTCTCTAATCTGAAATCAATACAACAGTAATAATAGCTACAATATCGAAATCCGCAAACATTCGCAGAATTGTAAGTAACCGAAGATATCTCACTGATTCTGGGCAGTGTTCGCTTCGGCAGATGAATTCCTTGAATGAGACGGTGACCCGTGAGATTGCACTGGTGGGGTTGTGACCGGGGTCGGCGAAGTGGGCCCCACGCCGTGCCCATCACCCATCGAACCCCCGCTAGGCGTGCGGCCGTGGCCCTTCGCTTTGTCGAGCTGGATCGGCAGAGGCGGGACCTTGAATTCGGCCACTGCGGAAACAAAGTAGTCATAAGATACAGCGGAAGGTATCGTAGTGATTCCAAATCGAGTGATACACTTTGAGTTGAGTCAAATATCTCTCACTGTGACGTGATAACAGTACGGATGACGCAAAAAGTTCAAATTCATACCGTTTACGCGACCACAAAGAAAATAACGCCATTACTGCCTATTTCACTGCACTTTGTGAAAATGATGTTGGTTGATCACGGTTTCAGGGAAATATTGTTTCTACGAGCGTGCGTGTGACCTTGCACAAGATATTTTGGATGCTTTGATACGCACAAGTGGTCAAAATAGTCAGTACTGCTATTGAAGTAGAAGTGATGCCTTGACGTTAAATCGCCCAGACACTGCCAAGACCGAGACGATTCCCCACAAGATCAAGCTTTATGAGGAGATAGTTTTCCAGCAAGTAACGCATCTAGCTAACCTCGATATCGATACTTTAGTCGCTGAAAAGTCTTGTCAGGTATCGTGCGCAGCTCATGGATCAAAGTAGATTGAAAGTGACGGCCATATTTTTGTTGTGTTTGTATTTCTTTATTAAAATATTTTATCTTTTTGGGTTAACTATGCCCCTAGCCCATGTTAGAGGGCTTAGCGTTGTACTGACGTAAAGTTTTAAAAACTTTCAAAATCTCGATATTGAAATCATGCGGGCCACGGCGTCTACAAAATTTGAAAAGTGGCCAGCGACCCGTTTTCAGTTGCTGATCCCTGGTTTAGATAATAAATACAGAATATGAACTATTGTTTTGTGCAATTTTGAAGTTCTGTACCTCACATTCTAGTACTCGAACCTAGCCCTAGTCCCAAGCAACTCACGTACCGTCAGGAAAAAAATATTCCACGTAAGTGATTATGCTCTCCACAATACCAGCCACAGAGTTCGACACCATCATCGTCGTTCTAAAGACACAAACGCTTATCGTTCTATTCACCACAACCAGGGCACAGCCCCGGCACATACGTGATATCGTCGTTAGGTGGCCATAACAGATTCGGCGATAGCACGAGAGCGATATTGCTGGCGCTCATTTTGTTGTATTCCTGCTTAGATGAGAGCGCGTGGCAGAATCTCATTAGGTATCTGAAATGGGTAAGTTAGAAATATATCATTCTTCCTCTATTGTGAGGATGGCTACGGAAACGTTCAAAACGCAACTTTTACCGAAAATGTGAACAAAATTTTCACCTCAACACCAAAAATAATCAACTACAATATGTACTAGAAATGATAAGGTGTATCCAGGGTTTCACAAACAACGCAGTCATTACTGCTCACCAGGGATGACCAATGAGCATGAATTTGGATTTGAAAAAACAAGTTTCAGGCCGAATTCGGATCGGATATAGAGTTACGAAGTTTTCCAGCCGAGTTGGGTTTTGACCGTTATCATCGCATTAGTTTTAGATTTGAAAATAAAATCGGGTCCGAGGATTTTGGCCGAATTTAGATCGAATAAATTTTTCAAACAAGATTCCGATTTCGACTTGAACATAAAATTTCTGGTATTTTCAAATTTTTCGAGTGACTAGGACAGAGGCCACGTCCAGGCAGGCCAAAGGCGAAGAAATGCATGCCAGGAATTTCGCATAAGGTTAAGAAATGATGACGCGTGTCCTCAACACCACAGAGATAAACGGACTGGCATGGTACGAATCGTGAAAATATTCAATTGCAGTACGAATACAGCGACTTCCTATAGAAAATGGCTGCTGCCAAAGAGGTTTCACACTGCTATTTTTTTAGCCTATATCATATTTAGTGGCAGTGCCCCCTCAAGCAGTACTCTAAGGACTCAGAACAAAGACCTGATTGGTAACACTTGCATCCATGACTTCCCCGCTTGGCGCTCATGCATTGGGATAGCATGTAGCGGTAGCGGAAGACTTAAAAAGCCTTATTAGGCTATTTATTATATGCAACTTCCTTGTCCAGCGGCATTCGGATAGCATGTAGGGGTGGCACAAGACTCAAAAAGCCTTACAAGGCTATATCTGCGACTTCCTTGTCCAGCGGCATATGCACATCATGTACTCATAGTATGCGTACGTATGCGCAGATCGTGTGTGTAACTGTGTATATCACGAGTCGGTGCATATGCCACAAAAACATCAAGGACAAATACGTCGACAACTCCGAATAGGTTGCGAATCTCCTCACCCCAAATTCGCTTTGTTTTCTTTTGGCAGCCTATCGATCAGCGACCATATCTCACGAAGCTTGTCGTCGTTATTTACGATGCTGTAAACAAAATTATCGGTAAGTCCCCGCGATAGCCGAAGGGTGAAACTAGAGGCAAACCTGGCCGCGGCGATCCAATCGTTGTACAGCTCTAGAGTGAGCAGAGGGTCGGGCAGCTCACGGAGATATTGCTTAAGAGTGCCGGCGACCGCGTGTATGTCTTCTTGAGCGTCGTAGGCTTGAAGGTCCGCGACACCAGCCCCGGCCAAGGCGCGAAACTTTTTCAGCTTTGCAGCGCCTCCGGCGATACGAAATAAACCCTAGAGTTGGTCGAATATCACTGGTAAGTAAGGGTGGGCAGCAGGAGCGTAGACAGGGGGAGGTAATCGGTGTACAACCAAAAATACCACACCATCTCAGCAGACAGTAGATATCGTGTTGATTTAAAACAAAATTAACCAGATCATGCGCAAAAACAGGCTGAACAATTGATACACAAGGCTATATCTTCATGGTGTTCATATTTAAGCACAAAATTGAGAGATCTCCCGCAGTGCTGCAATATGAACTACACGCTCTTTGCTCTTTCTTGACAACTAACCTCCCTCGCTTTGGTGATCAAGGACAACACACGTCCAGGTCTCTCTTTCTGTTGTTATCTTAGCATGCGGGTTGTGGTGTTATATTTCAATTGCACAGCTGGTTTTATATATGCTAATGATGAAGTCACAAGCACAATGAAGATTATTTGACCATTGTAATGTCTGCATTTGTGCATACATTTAACATGATGAATCGGTTAGAACTCGGTACATCATTTCTTGAAGCATTCTCCTTTTTAAAAAAATACCCCCCTTTTCTTTGAATATCCCCTGTTTTTTTCTTGGCTGGCTACGCTTCCCTGCTGGGCACAATGATTCGAGTACTCAAATCTGAACTAGTATTAATACTAATTACTAACGATTCGCGTCAAGTAGCGAGACTGAGAGCGGATTTCTTGAGCAGGCCACTTAAATTATACGCTCCTTGCCTACGAGTTTATTTACCAACGAGAATTATGGTTGCGATCAGGGTTGGCACCAAGTCACCAGGTTCCGAGTCACAAGTCAATTCGACTTTTATAGCCTTGACTCGAGTCAAGTCGAGTCATTTTAAATTCGCCACAGAGTCAAGTCATAGAGTTTACTGTTCGGTATTGAGTTCACGTCACGTTTATGTAACTTCTGTAAAACTCTTGGGTGGAATCAAAGGCCTCCGATACATAATCTACTTGTTTTTCTCACTTTGAACATGTTTTTCAAACAGATAAGATACAGTTTGTGGGCCTATTTCTTAATTATCGGTCCTTATATAACAGACTTGAGTAAGTCATATAGAATTCGTCGAGTCATATGACTTGGTTCGAGTCCATGCGAAAGGACTCGAGCACAAGTCGAGGCAGTACACAGATTGACTCGAGTCAATAAAAAAATGCGACTCGAGTCACTACAACCATGGTTGCGATACTACTTTCCATCACTTCATTATCCCAAAACTAAACCAAATCCCAACCTTGACTCCGTAATTACCTCTTGCCCTAACCCCTTGAAACCTAAACCATCCCTATATTTAACACAATCATAACCTTAACGTTAAGCCACATGCTCAAGTGTTGCATACTATTGTGTCACATGCTTGTATGTCCATTGTCCAATGTCCACGGAGTCTGCTATATTGTGTGCACAGTGCATACCATATGTCAACTGCCTTCTTAAAAGTGAAGCATCATTGTCATTTACAGGAAACCAGATCGTATTCTGGAGTAAAATAAAATGCCAGTGTCAATGCTGTTGATGTGATGTAGGGAGTATAGTTATGATTTCACATGGTAATAGATAAGGGTGGATGTCTAACATGATGTTGGCGGCCAGATGATCATATAAAATGGGCATTCGTTTTGCAATACGACACTTTGAACTTTAATGGCAATGCCATCACTCGCTGGTTTGCTGCCCCCCACATACAACGATGACCCACCTTATGCCAAAGTGTGTGAAATTTTCGGTAAATGCCAAGTAAACACACATAACGACTGATTAATAAATACACACAACAAATCACTGCCCAAATGTCACCACCAGCATAGCGAATTTTCCCAATTTAGATTCTCATTACCAATCCTTAGACTAATTATACTGGCATCGCAACTCGTAGATGAGGGCATTGTTAGCAGAGCAACATATTGCATACAGGCCAAGAGACACACAACGTCACGTTTGCCATACGGGCAACAAACCAAGCCATAGTATACCGAACAAATAATGAGTCGTAAAAATACTCGTGAATCGAACACATCACCGAACTCAAGTCACCGCACTGTGCACTTCTATTTACAGAAGCACGTTGCTTTAAAACGGATCGTGCCGATGTTAAACTTACTTCCTCGTAGACTCCGATTTCAAGAAGGCACGTTATACAAGATTCTATTGGAAGCGCTATATCGTGTTCTGTGACGTGTAGATGATCGGCCAGCGACGTGCCGTACGACGAATTGGCTCTTGCATACGCTGAAATGATAATTATCAAGGCCTTGAGAACGATGAAGTCTGAACTGGTCTGTAATGGCCGCCGAGTTATGCGGTCAAAGTAGCCTGAGACTGCCAAGGCACACAGG
>ATSW01016913.1:0-22160 GCA_000444245.1 Botryllus schlosseri
CAGCCTGTGTGCCTTGGCAGTCTCAGACCTTCTCTCGTAGTAACTATCGATCCGCCGATCATCAGGCAGGAGGGAGATCTAGAAACTGTACAAATGGATGCGATTCCCATACGCGTGGAGCGTCCGGTGTTCAAGAAAGGTACTAATTTGAAACCAATAGGCATTCAGTGTGTCCTTAAATCAATTAGTTAGAAAATTGCCATCAACCTTGAACATTAACACAGTGGTTATGATCAGACATTGTATTACGATTAATTCTGAATCGTGCGATTACGGTTTGACGAGTATAAATTATCAAATCTGTGTGCAGTGTATATACTTCTATTCTAGCAGCACCATTCAAACCTTGTTTAACTAAGTATAACCATTTTACTGAGACAATTCGAACACTAACAATTGTACTCTAACTGGTAAACAGGTGTGTAAGTGATGGGGCCTTTTTTGCCATCAGCTCCCAAAATTTTGCCGTTAGGGGTCCATACAATAACCCGACAAAATGAGGGGTCACCATGAAACAAAGGTCAAGGTTTGGGTAAGGGTTAATTTATGGGTTGAGGTTGACGTTATATAGTAGTGCTCATTGCTCATAGGTCTGGCAAACTTTGAGATAATTTCGCTCGCAAACCATGTGACTCCACACTTTATGATAAAACCGACACCTCAGACACCTTAAATAGTTGTGTTTGAAGACGACGCGTCGTCTGTAGCCGATCCAGAAAAAGGTCAACGGTCGGAGGTCAGAGTGGCGTCGCCGACCAGCAAGTCGAATCCGCAAGTTTCTTCGGCGGAAGAATTGGTTTTGGAGCAGCAAAAAAGCATGTACAGGTGACCACTGGACTATGTTTGCTGTCCCCAATAATAATTATGTAGCCTACATGTTACGCAAACTAAAGCATCGTCGGATTGGCATTATCTCGAATACAGTTCAATATCACAACTAGGTCTGGGCAAAATTGAGTACGGTATTACTCTTTGAGTTTTGTAGTACCACTCATTGTGACATTACTCGAGTACGGATAATGTAGAAAGTTCACCTTTTATGTAACCATCATCGTATGAGAGATTGGTTACGTGTTTCCTCGAATGCCGAAACCCAAATTGTCACTTAGTTTATTGGTAGTCGGAATGGGTGACACTATTTCGTGAGTGCGGTCTGCGGTTGGAACGAAAGATCACCGACTTTTAACCAAAAATTTTTATTTATTTTCCTTTTTAAATTTTTCATTCAGCTGGATGTCGAATGCGGCTAAAACGAACCCTCCTCCCAGCCCCGACATTCCGGTCAACGCCGCCGATCTAGAATCGCAGCCTCTCATGCGGCAGCCCAGCGCGTACGAAGAAACGTAAGTTTCGGTGTGCACGAACTTGGCGTCTCGACTCTTCAATTTACGTAAATTCTTTACAGCGACTTCATCAATCCCACGCCGCCGACCATTCGAAAGCAGAACAAGGCCAAGAAAGGAGATGCTATTATTGTTACAAACTCAGAGGTTAGGAATTTTGTGGCCCATCGTGTATTTTACTGTGACGCAGTCGCTTTCGTGTGATTGTACACTAGCTCAGTGGTTCCCAAACTTTATTGACTCATCGCCCACTTAGCAAGCTGGACGTATCTCTAAATGCCAGAGGTGATCAGTAACGAAGAACTCATACTTTTCTGTACTCAAATATATTTATCTACTTGTTTCGCTTACTCGAGTAGTTTCGTTTGTATATTATTTCTACTTCAACAGTATTTTGATATCGTCTTGGGGAAAGTTTGTTTTGAATACACAAGTTGCTACAAGTCAAGAGAACTCATACACAGTTGGTATAATGTGAAGGAGATTTTCCTGATTTGGTTCTTTGCGCCTCTTCTTGGCTGCTAGACATATGCGCCCTCTCGACTAAATCTTACTTTTTGAAACTGTTTACTCCAGGGCTATGTAGGCCAGGAGTTCTCAAACTGTCAAATTTGTCAGTTTAACTGCCGCAATCCTTGAAAATAATGTAGCATAGAGTGTAGGCAATTGAACAGAAAAAAACTGTGCATTTACACTTTCAAATACTATTTCACACATTTAATGCGATGGCCACTATTTTTGGAAGTGTTCGGGAAAGGCACACGCGTAAATTATGTTCAATAGAAAGTGTGGTAAAAATTTGTCATTTATCATGCAAGGGGTCTCAAACGTAGCAGACAAGAAAATTTTGTGCGGCCAGCGTCGAAAGCAAGTGCAAAAACAATTTTATTCAAATTTTTTAAAATGCGATTTTTTTTTTGTGCCAGGCATGAATTCCTGCACACTAAATCACATATTCTCAATGGGCGTGGAATGTCATTCTGCAAGGTCCCGTCAAATAAGGCCTACTTGGAAAGACATTGAACGACCCTATTATTGATGCAGCTTCATAAAGAACTAGGAATTCGGCCCGCGAGCACATTTGAGTTTGAGACCCCTGGTCTACGCCTTATACTCTGCAGTCAGTAAGCTTCAACACATTTCTTGTTTGTCCCATAAATGCTGGTGGAGAAAACTGCCAAGGTGCCCCTGAAATTTCTCTCGCGTACCCTAGTTTTTGAGAACCCCCTGTTTTATTCCTTTAGTTATTCCATTCATTAATTTACAAACAGGACATCTTTGAAATTTTCCTGCGCAATGTCGGCCTGGACGTGGAATCGCCGGTTCAGATCAAATCGATCAAAGAGAAAAGCTTCATCGAAGGCGTATGTCTCGGCAGCCTGTCGGTTAACGTGAAACTGAGCATGTTGCGAGTCGACAAGCAAGAAGCCGACCCGTTGTATAACCTGGACGGGCAGATGCGGCGTAAAAGAAAAAGCATGAGAAGCCGGAAACCAAGATCTTACTATTCTTCGTTGGAGCACAACCGTGATGCAAGGTTTGTTATCACACAATGTGTTCTGATTGTTGTCCATTTATTACTGTAATTGTGGGGCACAAATATTTACTAGCATGGATGCATGTAAACGACTCAGCTGGAGACTTGTCCATGGCAAATGTTTGAATGAAACTGCAAATTTCAACAGTTGAATTTTTGCTATTTTTGACTGTGGGAATGGATTTTGTCGCCTCAACTGCTTTATTTTGTTTATTTTGTCAATAATGTAGCTATTACAAAAATTACAAGATTGAGATACTATGAGAACATGGGAAACGATGTGATGAATTTTATTATCAAACATGGTCGTCTATCAACTGAGTGAAGGCGCAGGGAAGTAACACATCCAAGCAATCAATAGAACTCAAGCCTTCTTGCTGCTGTTTTGAAAAAAACAGATGATATATTAGTATTAGGACCCAAAGGCTCGTTTTTCGAATAACTTGTTTGCAGGAATGTTGGATCTGGTGATCGTGTCATAAAATTCCTAACCATTATAACCCTACATTATACGGGATATGATATAGTTCATGTTTTCGCACAACTTGGTATCTTTTCCACAGGGAACAGTATCATATGAGCGGGTCAACTTGGCCTCACGCCAGCCCGGGACATGCCCTGCTACCCGTGAATCTACCGCCGATACTGATGTGCCAAGAGATCGAGTTGAAATCTTCTATTGTGGAAAACGATATCAGCCTCAAAGAAAGGTACTCTTTTGCGTAAAGTATCAGATACATTGTGGTGGCTGATGGATATCATGTATCCAATGATCGTCAAAGTAGCTTGTATCCACATTCCTGTGTCGTGCACGAAAATATGCTTTCGTGAGGGATTTTAACTTGTAACTGTGCAAGTGTTATGTAGTCGATTCCGAATCCGCTTGTGAGGGTTTTCGGTATAATGTTGTAATCTATTTCAGCAATGACTTGGTGAAGGCTGCCGTAATTGCGTCGAACAATCATCACCTGAAAAACAAGTAGGTGTTGAATGGAGCTATTGGTAATACAACAATGAATTCTGGGTCTTTGCTATTCTCTTTAAAAAGAGTAGTGAAAGACAACATTTTCAAGAGTCTTGGAGCCTTGAAACCTCAATCGTCACTACCAATACACGAAAAACATGTACCTCATAGGCGCGTTCAGGCACATAACTTTAAAATTACATCAAACAATAACTTCATATTGTTAATTTATTCGGTAGAAAGTTTTTGATTGACTATCATTGGTAGCAAAGGCTAGTAACACGGTGAATCGAAACGTAAATCCAAAGTATATGAACTATTTTTCTCTGTGCTGTCCTAATGATGAAAACAAGAGACAAACAAACAAAATCTGGGACTCCAGTTAGGACTGTCAATTCCCAGAATTTTTCCGCAAGTGAAACCGTTTCAATCAGCATTTTTTGTATGGCAGAAAAACATTAAATGTTGGAGCTGAGTTATCCATCGACCATATCATGCAGAACGTCGACGTGGCTCTGGCCAGGCTCATTCATCAGGTCTCGCAGATTTCCGACAACGTACAGCAAGCGAAGACAGATATCCAGGTTGGGTTTCGCTACAGATAGCCAACCTATGGATAGATGCAAAGCATATGACTGCATGGTGGAGGTATCAGGATACGGGAAACCATTTCGGGCCGCTTCTTAAACAGATATGGTGATCTTATCGCTGGCTGTCGCCACATATTAATGACGCCATTGAGCAACTTGAGTACTAGAAGAAACAATATGTATAGGTGATTGTATTGCGGCACTTCGGTTGTTCGGAAAATAGTGATTTTTTAGTTTGAGAGGGATTACAGTGGATTTTCGGTGCCGTTACCAGATTAAAAATTTATTGTTGTAATCAGTGTAATAGAAGCTTTCGTTTGAGGGCAGTTTTAATTAATTTTGAACTCGCCACCTAACATTACAATACAATACTTGTCTACTACTGAAAATTGCTTATCATATCCGGATGCCCTACTGTGCTGTGTGCAGTCACCTAATTCGTATCCGTCCATAGGTTAGTTATCTATAGTTTGATATACCAGTTTCACATGTGCGAATACCCGATCGCGTCTCCTTGAGCTAACTCCCAGCATCTAACTGTAACCCTTATTGATTCCAATGTGGCTCCGCAGGTGAATAAATACACGGGCGGTTCCGTGTCGCCAGATTTCAAGATTCTGCACAGGAGAACCACTTCGTTGTTATCGGAAGCTTCCAACATCAGCTCGGGCAGGATCAATAAGTGAGATACCGCACTTAATTAGGAATGGTTTGCTAGCGTCGTCGTCGTCTGTAATCATGTAAATATTTGTATATTTCATGCCAATTTCTACTGCAACTTTTATCAAATATTGCGTAGAAATGTAAAGAAGTGATTTGAAAACATGCTATAAACCAGTGGTCGGGAATCTATGGCTCGCGAGCCATATATGGCTCTTTGATATATTTTTAAATTTGTACTTAATTTTATCGATATTGCAGCAACTTGTTGGTAAGTTTTCTTAACGGCCAGAATAATTATTCACGTGGCAGCATAAACATGTATTTGAGAGGTAAAGGCAGTGGCGTATCCAGGGTTATGGGCTCGGACCCTTTTACAAAATCCTCAAATTTAAGGTGCTGTAGCGCTATAGCGACCAATATCCCTCTCGAATTCGGTGTACCCGGCATCGCGCGCTGGGCTGCGTGATCTTGGATTGCACCATACGTTGGTTGATCAAGAGAATAGCAGACATGGGGACGCCTATATGACAATCCAGCTCTCAAATACACATTGTCTTCCTGATTTACGCCGAGAAATGAACTGCCTTGGAAGTGACATTCCAATTACAAATCCAAATTACGAATGACGCTTCGCTATCCACATCCAAATTGATAAGTAGCTTTTTAGTACTGCCGTTAAAATGTGGGCGTGTAGTGCAACGTTTATGCTACCGCCGAATTAAGAAGTCGATAATATTTAGATTTTCGGAATCAGCTATTTACGAGGAATTGCGTTATCACACGATGATTAGTAACCTACGAGTTTTTACAAAGAAAATATGACGCCCACGACGAATCCCATGTAGTGAGTTCGAATTAGTACTACCATGGCCTACTACTACTACTACCATGGTTTTAGTAGGCCATGGTACTACCATGACATCACGAATTTCCAATTGTGACGTAACAATTGATTGACATTATGGCTCTTTGAGAGTTAAAATGGAAAATATATGGCTGACATGGCTCTTCAGACGAAAAAGGTTCCCGACCACTGCTATAAACTATTTCTAGTATGGTTCTATACTCTTTGATTTGCATAACAAAGAGCTGTATGATGAGTTAGCTGCATCTCACTGTAATATATGACACAATGGCTTGCATGCAAGAAGTTCAACTACCCCTGCCAAGCACGACCGTGCTCGAACAATATGTAAATAGATTGCTCTATTATTTCTGTCGTTAAAATTCGAGATGGATTCCCATTTCACCAACGCCTAGGCGAGATAGCTGAAAATTACATTTTCACTGGATCACCTTTTTCAGGCTATTGACTTTGTTAAAGTTTTTTCTGCAATGCCTTGGGCCAAGTTTGCAGACCTGGAGGGTTTAGGGTGTGTTATACGACTTGTTTTAGGGGGAGGGGGCTATTGCGATACGGTTTGGCTTTTGGGGGAAAAGTATTCCCGCATTATGTAATTTTTATGCCTGTGCAACGGCAAAAAATGTAATTTTGAATGTCCGTGAAATGGCAAAGTAACAAATTTGACGGCTCTGCAGGAACTAGGTCATACAACTTTCTCGCGATTTTAGTGCTACAAAAACTTGCCCGAGTGATGAGCATTCGGTAGATATTACTGATTACTAGTTGAAGTACAGTTAATAGTTTACATATTATCCATGTGTCTGTTGCGACCTGTGACGGGTACTTGAAATAAGTCAACATGGACGTAAGTCAAAGATAAGGCTGGATCTTATAATCAAGACAACACGGTCAGCTTTATAGTTTATAGTGGAAGTTTCAACATTGAACTTTCATGGACCCCCAGGTTAACAACCCCTGCTTTAATTCTTTTTGATATATAACACCTCTCGTGTATTGTAGACTATCTGCTGAAATGATCCAAGCACTACCGCCCCCAGATGATATTCAGCCGTCCGTCAAAAACGATACAGACGTCACACAAGACGACGAAAATGACAATTCCTCATCTGGCGAGAGTGATTCTGTGTCCACCGCAAGTACGGAAGTGCCACACTGCTGGCAGGTGCGGCGTTGTTACTGCTACTACTAGATTCGATCGTTAGAGGCTAGTTTCATACAGGATTTTGTTTTTAAGGTCATGTACAAAATGGTGGACTTGTATGAGAGCCTGCCGGATAATAACGTAGAGATGTTCGAGAGGCAAGCAGGTACGATATCGTTAATTTACACAGTCCAAATTAGAGCCTTACAAATATAGGAGAATTGAAATAGCAATTCTGATATTGGTAACATATTTTTACCGTAAAGACGCTATTTTTTGTTGGTATGAAAATGTGTAGTCTCAATTTGAACTTGTAATGACTAGCTGTAAATTGAAAAATGTATCCCCCATAAACTTTATCAACATACAATAACACTGCATCTCGTCAAGAAGCTGATACTTCCAGTCTAGCAGGCCTAATTGTAGTTCAGGAAACACAACTCCTCTCATTCTATGTAAATCAGTGGTTCTCAAAATTATGTCATAAGTTACTGCCTTGCTTGTAAAATGGGTTTTAGAACGAAAAAGGTTCAGATCTGAGCGTATCAACATTGTCTGTTGTTGACTGCTTGGTTTTGGAAAATCAATCGCCAATATCGATGATTCCTGGTTACATTACGAGTATGTGACTGTAAAAACGTAGTAAACCGGTACTTACATTAGAAATAGAACTCAAGATTAGAGTTGCACTCTACAAATTTGAGAACCACTGCCATAAAGCAATCCGACAGTACCAATACTTCCACGCAGGCGGATAAAGGTCGAAGTCTAGTTATAGTCACTGGTGATGAGTATTGCGCAGAAGCGCAGGTTTATGACACTCACACATTCTCTGCTGTTTCTCAGTTCATTTCTATGTAGGATCGTGCCAATCCATTTCTATATTTCTAGCATGGCGTTGTGTTTCCTTATTTTACTTCGGTCGGTCGCGATTCGTTGCCGTAAATCACATCATTACTTCAGATACAATGCATGTCGAAAATGAAAACCTCTCCATGGCCAACGACACGATCAGCCTCAGTACGATTCGTAGAAGAAACACGTTGGCTTTGCCCCAGCATGATCCGTTTTTAGCGTTAGCCCTGCGTGTTACCGCCAGGGTGAAAAAGGTAATGATTTTTCTTTTCGTTAACATGCCCGGCAATACGTTGGCTTTGGATTTCTCATTGGAAATTCATTGTTTTCATGTAGATTGCCTACGATGTTTCATAAGTCGTAAATTCATGTTCGGAACTGATTTAGAACACTCGGAAAGCCGTATTTGAATGTACCATGTTTTCAATAGCGTTACTCACCAACGATTTTCCGTCCAGGTGAACATGCACGCGGCTGTGGGAGATCTGAAGCTGAACGCGGAACTTTCTGAATTGTTGACTCGGGTGAATCACTCGAAAAACGTTGTCAGCGCCTACAAAAGTCAAGCTTCCTCGAAATTTACCACCACCCTCAACGGCGTCGGCATCACTTTGGTGGATCAAGCGAGCAAACAAATAAACGTGAGGCGTTTGGGATCTTATTTTGGATATAATTATTGTTAGACCTATTACGTTTCTGTGAGTTTGCCTGGTTACTTCAGTTCATAATTGCTTGCAAATTCGCCCATTCCTTTGATCACATATTTTTAGTGCAGCAGTTCTTAGCCTTTTTACAGCCGTGGCCCACCGTCCACTTTGAAGATATCCCGTAACCTAGCTCTTAAGATTCTGTGTAAGATATTGAAAAATTCTGTCTTTGTTATATCATAGTAAAAAGTAACTAAATTCTATGCGGCATATAACATATGACCATGGATTGTGACATTACTGTTGTGCTGGTTTCCGGTTATGTTATCTTCAGTAGTAAGTGGCCTGGGTGTTGGATTTTTGCTCGAAAGATTTCAAACGCATCATCGTATTGTCCCAAAAATTTCTGGCAGTAATTGTTTGGTTATTTAGGGCCTTGATAACTTCTTTTTCATATTACCGTGAGGAAGTCTTCATTGCTATTCAAATCTGTGTTGGTGGTAGCAATTTCAGATTTTGCGTTTTCCATCATTCAATTTCGAGATCTCCTTTAATTAGAAATTTATGACTGTATTTCTTTTGGTACTGGATCGATGTGATTTTGTAATACGGCGGTCAGTTGAAATTTATCTACATAGTGAATGCTTCCTTTACTCCATGTTCATGAATCTGAAACTCATCACAGACAATAGCCACAGCCTCGATAAAGAAGAGTTTGTTGGACGCGAGCACAGACCATTGTCGAGAGTCTTCGGAGAACGTCGCGAACCTTCACCTGGGCGCGATTAACTTTGACCTCACCCAGCATCCAGCGTCTCTTCACGATATCGTATCGAGAGGCTCAAGACAGCTTTCCGCTCACATATCCGAGTTTGCCATGACGCCCACCATGAGATCGTGAGTTTATTGCATGCACCAAAACAAGGCTGGTGCCCTGCTTCGCACAACTGACTTATGAAATTCAACGGCAAATCTCGCATTAAAAGATTGATGAAATCTTCTATTTATATAAATATATGCCAGCATTTTCTGTGCCTTGCAGCCTTACTCATTATTACTACCAAAATTCATGACTCCACTTCAACCATGCATTCTCAACATTTAGGACGTTGGCCCAACTTCAAAATCATTAAACAGTTGAATGTTTGCGTCTGATGTTAGTCCCATTGGATAACAGATAGCACTGTTCATTGTAGATCATATCAGTTCGACCAGGTGGACTCCGGGACGCCCCGCACGCCGGTCACTCCCGCTCAATCCATTGTGTCCTCGGTCAATCCGCCGATGACCCCAGTCACCCCGAGCGCCCTGACCACTCTCATCGATTTAACGTCGCAAGACTCATCGTCGGCCGCCACCAGTTCTACGGTCAACGCGCAGTAAGTGAAATTATTTGTTTCTCTAGTCTCGAGTATTTGGTAACGTTACTTGAGGTTGCACGACATTTGAGCATGTGTGCTAACCCTAAGCCCAATTGTCGTATGCTCATATGTCCACGTACCGGTACTCGAGTACATTTATTGATTTACAAGTAGACTCCGAGTTTGGTAGCAGTGTAAACTCGACTGGAAACAGAGATGGCCAATCAAGTAAAAGTAAAAGTAACCAGCCACATGCGTAAATACAAAATGAGGATCAGAAAAGTGCTCGAGTAAGCGGTTTCCAAAAGCAGATTTGGTCTTGTAAATATACCCCGTAAAACTCATTCTACTTTTGAAAGTGTTAAATGTAAGAGGTTTTATCTAAAAAATTATCTGGTCTGATCTTGCACGTCAGGTTTCGTTTGACTTGTGACGGCGTCGCTATCATGGCCTCCCTGCTTCCTTCACTACACGCATCGTACAAGACCGGGGAATTGAAGGGCGAGGGCCGCACTGGCATGGACGCTTCTTTCCAGTTTGCGTTGCTGGACCACGTTCTCAAATTCACAGCCACAGTAAGGCAACATTTTAAATCCCGCTCGCAGCCACTTCTTTGGTCGTCTTAAACCTTGCACTCTGAAACAGTGGAACTTCTTTGTTACTGACCCCCTCTGCCTATTTTTAAAAGAAAAACTGGTTCGGTATTGTCAGCATTTTGAAATATTTGAAGGACTACGACGATCCGACCTCCACCTTGATCAGATTGCCAGCCATTGGAATCGAAGGTGAATACAAACAGGGGAAGCTGGACTCGAATACGCCCGTCATGGAGACATGGAAATCAGAAGGCTTTCAACGCACCCCTGAACGTAAGACGCCAGATTGTGGGCTTTTGGTTATTGATTGGGTAATCATTCAAAGACAAAAAAGCGATAATCTCTCGGAGATAATCGTGATTGAAGGCCACCACTGATACCGCTTTACCGCTGTGAAAAAATGTTTATACAGGCGCGGCGATGCGTTCCGGGGACTATCTCTTCTTGTCGATTGAAGTCGGCAGTTTCGAACACAGCCTCACGACGGACCTGTTGAACCAACTGATATTCCTGCAGGAAGTGTTCTTGAAGGAGGTAGATTGCCTTGCTTGCTTTGAAAGCTATTACTGTTTCAAACTGGCTTCAATCAAATCTTGCCAAATTTTCATGCGGGCTTTTGTTGATATTTGCAGTCAATCTGGTGATTCAGTCTTCTTAGGTCTTCATAGGCGGAAAGAAGACATATCTTGACTGTTTTTAGTAGAGTATTTTAGTCAACTACTGTGTATCAAGATCACATCGCTCTTTTACACAGCAGATGAACACAGTTTTTTAACGTTTAGTTCCTAGGGACCAGACAGATTTTTGCTATACATTCTGTATTGGTCACAGGTTTGAAACACGTCACGTTTTTCACATTCATCAACGTTTTGATGCCTTGTGACCTGAATTATTATTTTGTTGACACGTCAGATCAACCAAATGATTGAAAAAGTCTCGAAAACAAGCAAGCCGGTCCCGCTCTGGTCCGAGACCACGCTGAGATCGGAATCGCAGCAGCCTACACCTCCAATGCTTTATCAGCTCCAAATACAGCTGAAGGTAAGGTAACGATTGTGCCTCGGATTTGCGAAGAAAAATTATTGAAGAGCAGAGAAGATCAATGCAGTCAGGCTTGAATTTCAACTCGATTGCAAGTAGAACTAGCAATTTTCAACAGACGTCAAAACTATTTCAAGTGGAAACAGAAAAAGAAAGACACGAATATTGCTCGAGTAGATCTGGTCAATGATTGCAGACATTTATCTGTCGAAAACGTTCGATATGGCGCGATTCATCTTTAGGACTACTGCAAAAATTATTAACAGCACTGCAATTTTCGAAAATATATTCAGTTACGCGGATACAAGAGCTGTTTTCACAGTGGATATGGCAATTTTATTTGTAAAAATAAGGCAAAACTACTTACATAACGAAATTGAAAATGTAAGTGAGTAGTTTTGGCCAACAAAAACTGTCAAGTCGGAGTGCAAGTATTTTAAAATCACAACAACTTGAGTAAGGGAACGCCTTCTTGAGTACTCTGGAAAAGTAGTAGTACTTGATGTCTCCTACTTATTGTCAGTTAATGTTGAAGTTTTGTGTTTTTGAGTTTCCGAAAATTTATCGATTCAATATCATTTTTATGCAAGCTATCGTTATTTTATAACCGATCGCCTTTCGAAAAGCTACTTTTTCACGCTCTTTTGCAAACGCAGGGAATTCAAATCACGGCCGCCACGCCTTCGCTGAACGCGGTGAGATTAAAAACAGGCGAGACCATGTTTGAGCTGTCGAATCGAGTGATGCAGAACGCGGGGCGCAAGTCGAGAAGGAAAAAGAAAGGTTTGTGTCGATGTTAAATACGAGCCGTCTGGCGTGAGTCACCGGATTCTCTGCGATGTTTTAGGCATCGACGTACCAAAGTATTTGAAAATGTTCGGCAAGGCGCAAGTTGATCTGACGCTGTCCCTGGGAAGTCTCGTTCACGACCCGGTCTACCCTGAAGCCGAAGCCGAATTTCGGGAATTGGCTTACTTTACCACGCGAATTGGATTGCAAAACACAAGGGAAGGGAAGGATGACCCTGCAGCGAAAGGTCAGCTCAATAATTCTAGACGTAGAAGTTGACAACATCCTTGCAGTGTGTGTGCAGATATTAGAGTTTCGCGACAGCCATCAAGGTGTAAAGTCAGTCACTGGGCACTAGCCCGTGTAGCAAAAAAGTTGAGAAACCGTGGTGTAAAACATAATATTATTTGAATAAAAGGAACCAGGAAATCTTTGTCCAAGATCATTCGAAAGTGCTGCATGTTCTAATCGGATTTTGCAAAATTCATATCATGTTGGCTCACATTACTCCCTAGCTAACCCATATTTGCGACTAGTCAATGGTCAATTGATCATACTGTCAACTCTTGACCAGACTCGCAAGTCAATCTCACTTTCAAGTTTTGACTCGAGTCAAGTCGAGTCATTTTCAACTCACCACCGAGTCAAGTCCGAGGCCAAGTCACCGAGCGGAGGTCCGAGTCATGGTATTATGACTCGAGTCCAAGTCATTGTGTTGACTGCTCAGGTTCCGGTTGAAGTCTTGTTAAACCCACTTTTTATAACTCTGTTTGGTTATATCAAAAGGTTCGCATCCATAATATACTAATTTTTCCTCACTTTTAGCAGTTTCTGGTCGCATTTTCAAGTACCAGTACCAATAGACGAAATCCCTATAGGGTGGTTACTTTACTATTCTTCGAAATTACAATGAAATGTCGGTCTTGGTGGTCTGAGTCACGAGTCATATGACTTGGTTAGAGTCATGCGTAATGACTCGAGTCCAAGTCGAGTCACTACACAGATTGACTCGAGTCGGGTCGAGTCGGGTCGAGTCATTTCCGTATTTTGAGAAAATTGTGACTCGGGTCATTAGAACCCTGCGCCAGACCCAATACTACTCGTAAATATTGTGATATATCATTGTAAATTGTGACATCCTAATCACTGTTTTCCTGCAGCGAGCTCTTCGACGACCAGCGGATACAATCCAACGATGCCCGGCCACAAAATACCGATGAAGACATCCATGCATAGTCTGGATGAACGTTTGAGAAATATTAAAAGTACGCTCGGTTTTTAGGCGTCATTCAATTGTACTTAATTAGGAATCTTTTCATGCTATCAGGACCCGACGAGAGCGAAAATAGCATCGTGCTTATTTCTCTGACGAGACCGCTTTTTTTCGTGCAACCCACCGCTTTTGACAAAGGTAAGCATTGTCTCTATTTCCGGTGCTGTCTGTGTACTCTCGGGTGAAAATCACTCGTGTTTCTACAGCTATCTTGGTGTATCTTTCGTATAAAAATGCTTACGAAGATTGGAAGGAGCAGCGCAACGCCGTACTTCAAACTGCAAAGCAGGTAGATTGACAATCGGACGTCATGTGATCGAAATCGAATCGGCCAGCTTCATTGAACGCCTTGAAATACCCGACTGCATTGAAAAAACGACGACAATTCTCTCAAATGACCCAATGTCGGATGTTGAGCTGTATTTTGATGCAGATTAAACTACCTCTAATCTTTCATTATGCTGCCAATATAACTAATGTGAAAAGTTTCTACTTAATTATAAGTAGAAGCAGGGATTTCCAAGCTATATCAAAGCTACCTTGAAAAGAAGAAAATGAAGATCTGAAAGTAGTTCCGAAAATTTGATTTCTTCAAGGGATCGTCCACTTTTTTGCTGCTGATGCAAAATGGCTGATGACTGGGGCGATTTTTTTACACGTCAAAATAAGTCAAAATGTTGTCAAAATTGTAGCGTTAGGTCAAAAAATGTCAAAATTGTTTACAAAGTCAAAGTTCCTTAGCAACCGGCATTCCGTTTGTGTCGTAGATGTTTGTGTGTCACCAGCAGTACGCACAACTTCAGTGTTGCCAGCCAACAACTGCTGCTGTCGAACGTTCTTTCTCCTTTCTTGGCAAGCTTCTTAGTAAGGACAGACACTTTCTACCTGAGAATGTAGGAAAGTGTCTTTCGTTGTTGTGCTACAACAAATTTTTATCATTTCTGCCATAATGCGTGATGTAACTACTGGAATTGTGCATAGGCCCAAATTTCGTTAAAATAAAGTTTTTTTCTTGTAAAAGTTTGTCAGTTTTTAAGTAAAAAAAGTTTTTCCAGGTTAAATTACTTAGTAAAGACAGACAGGTCCAACCAGGTTTTTTAGGTTAAAAAATGTTAAAATTTTGATTTTTCAGGTCCCCCGTTCTTATATTTCACTAATAAACTTGATGGTAACATGTCCAGCCCATACTACTTTTCACTTACCATTACTGTAACTTATCCCCTGTAGCGGGTCTCAGTATATCCATCACTGATCTGTATAGCAGTTTCGCTGAAATTTAACACCTGACGACGATCCACCCTGGTATGCTTCGATCAATGATGCACCTCATTGCCCAGGTTCGAAACGTGATTCAGTCTGCCCGAGCCAAGGCGGCCCCGTCGTTTTCGCAATCGCTGTCCCGGTCAGATCGAAAAAACTCGGTTTTCCTGCAGCTTTCCGTCAACGACCTCGGGATATGTCTGCCCGTGGCCCACAAAGTCAACACGCAACAGGTATTTTATACGTCATTTGTGTGTCGGTGTGCGGTGAACTTGCATTCAGCTCAATGTAGAGTGTCACTGTGAATTGTAGAAGACTCCTGGAATCGGAATTTATTCAATAAAATATTCCTGATGTCTGTAAATAGTTGCAACACGAGTTTTATGTCCTATTGTCTTGTTAATGTCAAAACTTTGCACACACGATTCACCTGGTTGTGTTATCGCGATCGTTGCATTTCAGAATCTCTCGTTTTAGCATCTTTAAATTGACTTGCATACGGTATACCTGAAAATATTAGTTTTCCGTTTGAAATTAGCATCTCTCTCACTACATAACTCGCGATGAGAGAAGCACGAAACGTTCTTATAGTTTTGAATATCTCTACAAGGGAAGTTGTTGTGTTGGATTTACTTTAAGCGGGGAGTCGAACTTGCGATATTTCCCAGTCTCATGCAATTCGGATGTTTCTGTCCGTCCCATTCCTAGCTCCATTACTTTGTAAATCGATTTTTCCCTGATTCCTCATTGCGCGATTCAGGCAAAAGACCAAGACGAGCTTCGTTCGGCTTTGGTGTTGACAATCGACAACACGTTGATCAGCGCATCGTACACTCAGTCTCTAACAACCAAAGGACAGATGAGGGTAAGCCAGTTATTTACAGTGCTCCGACGCCTTCCGATGATGCTCCAAAATCAGTGTTGATTTTCAAGGCATGTCAAAACTACTTGAATACTTTGTAAAAGTAAACTACTTTTACTACTGGAGGTAAAACCACTGACCATCTCTGTCTATACTTTGGTGAAAGCACCAAGGATATTTCAGTGAAAAGTAGTCCTTTGTTACTGATGGCATCTGGGCTTGACCAAGATATCTGTGCATCGCATTTTTCAACCAATTCGCGGCATTGTTTCAAACCTAGTTTTGCGGTATTAACGTGATTCTCATATAAAGCAAGTTCTTGAAGCCTATTCAGGAATGGAGCTGGAACGACTTTGAGAAATCCAATACTAGAGTTAGGACCAGGGAGCCCAATTCCATTGATTCGGTAAGCGCCGAGTCTAACAAGGTCACGTTTCTTGAAGGGTTTCTGCTTGAGATTCGCCGACGACTTCCAGACGTCGTTGGACGATTGGAAGTACAACGCGTGCGGCGAGAACACTTCATCGTCTGCAGATTATATCATGAATGCGTTGGTGGTTCCGGAAGGCACTTACCAGGCAAGTTTTTTACAGTCTTCTCCATTTTCTTCATCTATATTCCTCGTTGCATGCTCCGGTATGCCTTAAAACGGAAAATACTCAGCAGCGAATGCAGTTTTAAAAGCGATCTCAAGTGACACAATGTGACATCCAAGAATTGCAGTCATCATGTTAAACATGTTAAATACGTTATGTCATTGCTTATTTCAATAATTTATGAGAATTTGTGCGGTACTAATGTTAGCCATCGAACCTTTCTTAATTCGATTTCATTGCCGTAACAAGGAAATGCGACACCATGGCATCACTATACTTGCATGTCGCAATCTTTTGCTGTACGTACTTGACTACAGCATATTCACGCTTCTAACAGGGCAAAACAACATCCGACATCATTTAAGTTCATTCACTTACTCGTAAGTGAATACTAACTGCATGGATTCCCCATTTTCGTTGCACTTTTAAAATAGTAGGCTTGCATCATATCATCCCATGTTACCCACAGATCAGCTCAGACACGCAGACGTTCAACACGCAAATAGGCGTTCCGTCCATCGCAAAAACGTCGGTCAGCGTCGCTCTGCAAATGAAGGGCATGGACCTCCATTTCGACACGAAAATCGGATCGTACTTTTCCCAACTCACCGACACCCTGCTTGCGATCACCGGCGAAGACGGGCATTCTTACGACGAGGGACTTGACCTTAACATGTACGTCGATATTGTTTAGGCGGGGCATAGTATGGTATGGTACGGATCGGTTACGCAAACATCTCAAATACTATTCTATTTCTGATGTGCGGAAATTTTTGCGCGTTTACAATTTAAAACGTCCTGATGCAGCTGTTGTATTCCCAATTTCTTTGTGTCATATTTGAACGATATAGGTCGCCTAATCATATTTTCATAACTTAGTTGTCTTTGAAAATATCTCGACCAGAGTGGGTTAGTCTGACTCGAGACTTGAGGTTTGAACAGAGACCCGTCGGTGAACGATTTTCCAACAAAAAACGTGTCGCACAAGACTACGAATATATTCAGGGAACGATATTTTCGTCAAGGAGCGATCACAATCTTCACGTTTGAGAGATACCAAACTCTTTTGGATGATGGTTGACTTGCAATATTTTCTTCGTGGTAGCAAAAATGATTCATGTTTGAAACCTAGGGCGAATGTTTATGTGATGGTATTGATATGTAATATGACTCCAGAAGGCTGTGTTTTGCTACTTCGCTGCATATGTCTGTCTTTCGACGAACCTGACCTCGTTCACATAACACACGAGACCATGACACTTCCGTATTGTTGGAATCATTCCAACGGAATAACTGTCTCTAGTAACCAACGTAAATTCTAATGGATATCAATTGTATATTAATGTGAATATAATCATTTCAGAACAAATATATTCATGCGAATACTAGAATAGCATAGCATAGTATAAAGGTGAGGTACTTCTTCACAGTCTTATTGGGTGCCTCTTCAGAATTCCTCATATCTAGAGATTGTGGTGGCAATTTGTCTACACTCATTATCCTTTAGTTGGATTAGAAAATGGCATAATGAATATATTCCGTTATAACTGGCATGCTGAATTCTGCACTTGGTGAATTATGCATCCAAAATTTAATAACTAATATTATTATGAAACCGTGGATCAATCTTGTCGCATGAAATTAGAAAATAATTGTGTCATTGAATATAAGCGTGAATTATGATATATGGCACTTGGTGAATTCGGCACTAGGGATTTGCTGTGTATGTTTTGCTGTTTTTGGGTTAGGGTAGGGGTAGGAATAGGGGCCGCCAAGTGCTTAATTCACTGCTAACCCTGCTAACAAACTTGCCCTATCCTCCTAATTTCCCGACATAACAATCCGACACTTTGGCAGCCCGGAACCCGAAGAAGACAGGGCTGCGGCCCACGAAGACGAAATCGACGGCATTCCGAGCGCGGTGAAAAGGACGTTCTCTTATTCCAGCGCGTCTTCGTCAAGCGCCCAGCCGTTGCCCTTGTCGGCGCAGGTTGAGAAGAACCGGTGGATCGAACACGAGATTAACGAACAGGTACGAGAATTAGCGTCCGTCCGATATCTATAGTATAATAGTTCACTTCTCGACGAAATGTCATAAAAGTCTAATTTTCCAAACTGCGTGACACGCATGGTTGGCATACCGTCCTTGTCCTTGCTTTTTATTTGTGTCCTTGGTTTGTCCTTATTTTTGGTATTGAGGATATTATTAGACCTGTTCAAAATTGATCACCCCCTTTTTAGTCATCAGCTTCTTGGCTGTCCTCAGTTTTTGATTTTACATGTCGATGGAAACCCTTGGCCTTGTCAGATTGGAAGTACTAGTTTCTTACTTTTGCGGAATTTGATGGTAAACAGTGATAAACTTTTCTAGTTACTGCCACCAATTCAAAGTTCTTGTCGAAAGAATTTTAGGTTTTGGTAATGGAATAAAATATCAGTTTCATCAGCAAAATGAAATTTTGATGTTGCTCAGGCTATTTGGATAATTGGCTCTTACGTGTGTGCGCGATTAGGATTTTGTAAACATGCAGGCAAAAGTGGTGAAGGATTTACGGGAGCTCGGAGCAAAGCCGTCTACTGTAGCGGAGGAGGAGAAGAGATTGCACGATTTGGAAGCGGCTCTGTCTTCGAATTTTCGTAAAGTCGTGCGCAGTCGATTGAGACGGTCAAGCGTACGGGGAAATGCACAGGCGAGCATATTAACATTTGTTCACAGGTTGATTGATATTAATCGAGTGTTTACGGCCTTGATTCGGTCAGGACCTGAATTCAAAAGCGGTGTGCTGCCCAACCAGTTAATCGCGGTTTCTGTCATATCGATGACACTTGTTGCGCAATTGTACTGCCTCACAATGATTATACCTGGGAAGTGATTTGTTACATTATCACGTTCCTGTCATCTTTATATAGTAAGAGCCCATGCCGGCCTGCACATAAGTTAGGCCCTAACCCCTTGAATCGATGAAGAATAAATGGAAATAGATCGTTTCAAGGGATTTTATCACTAGCAATGCTGTGTTGTTGTTGTTGTAATCTGGACCAATGCTTAGATTAGACAATGATTTTTTAATTCCTTTTTGTTCATGCAGAATCAAAAGAAAAAGCACACCCATCACAGAGCAAAATCAGCCACAGTCTTCCATGCAGGGTACGTCTATTTTACCTGCAATATTCCGTGTGTTCGGATTGTTTATTTGAAAGTTCATTTGTGTGATCGTAATTTGGGGAGAAGTTAGCCTGAATTCCATGACAGGAACGAGGTGTCGGCAAAATATTCACAATCCGAGTATTCGACGCTGCCTCGAAGCCTCGGCGACGGGAGAATTACGGGCGACTTACGTGGTTCCCGTAGCGCCGAAGACTCCGTCGCACACCACGTTGCTGGCAGACCGCCGTTGGACACGCGTGGAGACTTGCTTGGTGACGCAAGAATTCATGACGAAAATTATGGGTCAGTTTCTAGTGGTTTTACAACAGTGCTACTAAACTTGAATTTTTCAACAAAATCAATGTGTTTTAAATATAAAATAGTTTGCTCTACCCTATTGCATTTATATGACTGAAATATTTTATTATGTCATTATTAGAGTTATAATACGCTGAAGACTTGTGTAATCAAACCTTTGCTAAAAATAGTTGACTCGTCCTGTTATACGGTGTCATAAGCAAATCAGTCTTGTAGCATTTTATGGAAGATGTGTTTATTATACCTTTATGGTCTGTTACTGAAAAAACGGCATCGGAACTGCTATTAAATTGCTGGGAAAAGGGACTAGATGCCAAGTTTATTTTCGGCAAAGGCCAACACCTTGAAAACCCGTGTACTCTGCCAAAATGAAGCTCTTCCGTGAAAAGGAATTACAACTCAATCTTATACCAGCTGTCTGTATCTCTTGCTATCGCTGACCAGAGACTTTTGTTTTAGATTGCAAGAGACAACAAGCTACACCGAATCAGATGCATCCACTGGTGAAGGTAATTTAGTATGACCCAAGTATTTTTGAATGCGCTTAACTTAACACGATTACCGTGTGTCGTCACTGTCATCATATGTGGTAGTAGGACTATGCTAATTTGGCACAACAGTTGAATTCGTCAACTATCAACAGATGAAGTGGACGGGCCGATTTCCCCTCTGACGGACCAAGAAGAAGTTTCGAAGAAAGTTAAGAATCAGACGCAATTTCCATCGACAAAATCGGATACCAGCCTCGCGAATCTGTCTCAGGTATTTGCCCTTTCAAATTGTGATTTCTGTGTTATATGAATCGTTTTGATCCGTCAAAATTAGTCGGAAAGCTGTATTCTCGTCGATATATTCATTCGTCATATTAAAAACTTTTTGTGTGACTGATTTGTAAACTTTGTGACATTGAAATTATTGATTCAGACGAAAATTGATAGAGAAGAGCACCATGTAGTGATATGGATATTAAATTGTCAATATCGCACAAATGTAGTTTCCAAAGTCAAGTTACATGGAGATATGAATTTGAACTGCCGTCAATATCTAGTGAATGTGGTTTTGAAGGTCAAGTTATGTTTGGTGCATCGGAATTGCAGGTATGATTTCTATTTTAGAACTGAAGTTTGTTTGTAACTACATGATCTCGAAAGTATGTCGATTTCGTCTCCATTTCTGTATAAACTCAGGGCGAAAGTAAACAGCATGAAAACATTGTCAGAAGCTGCGTTTATTTGCGTTTGCAGAACTGCCCGCCGGAAGCCGAAATCCAGTTGGAATTGGAGGTGAAAGCTGTCGTAGACGGTGGGAAGATCGAGTGTCACCCACATCCGCAAGAAATCGATCCGGCGCCGAGGCCCGATTACGGAATGATGTGAGTAGCTTGCCGCATTCCGATTGGAAATTCACCGTGTACGATTGTGGATCCGTGATCGTGGATGTACCAGGATAGCGATGTAGAGCAAACATTTTTGACGCATTACCCCCTCATCTAGCTCGACTTATCTTTATCACTCCCCCAAAGCTAATTCTAATTCTATTTTCAGAAATTAGATCTGGGCACTATGATTATAGTACTCAAATATGAATTGTGGATATGACTCGAATTCAAATGATTCTAATGATCAATACGTGTTAATTTATCAATGAGAATTATACTTTTGATATCATTTTCTCCTAGATCAGTCGTATGGCGGCATACAAAACATGTGATACTTGCGCGTTACTAGAAATGACATATCTGTGAAATCGTGATCAACCCATAACATTGTCACAATGTGCAATGAAATGGGTAGGGGCGAAAAGCTACCGAACATTGTTTTATGTGATGTAGAACTGGCATTTTATTATTATTGGTAGTCACATAAATGACTCGAGTCAGTTTTTCAAATGCGTTAAATGAATCGACTCGAGTTATTGTGCATGACTCGAATGAAGTCTTTTGACTTGAGACTAGGAAGGCCAAGACAGTTGACTTCAATTTTACCGTCGAAGAATAGTAAAGTCACCACATTACTGGTATTTCGTCGATCAGTCCCGATGCTTGCAAAATAGGTCCAGAAACTTTGGACTGAGGAAAATTTCAATATTATGAATACAAGCCGTTCAATGTCACTCGAGCCGAGTTGAAAGAAGTAGGATGAGCTGGATTGAACTCAAAACTGAACAGTTAGCACAATGACTTGGACTCGGATAAGAGTCGCAACACTATGACTCTGACTCGACCCTCTACTCACTAACATGGACTTGAGTCGGTCGTGAACTGAAAATGACTCGACTTGACTCGAGTCAAAACTATAAAAGTGAGATTGAC
>KE606490.1:2789-13135 GCA_000444245.1 Botryllus schlosseri
TGCCAGAGGTGGATCCAAACGTGGTCACATCACCTGTCTACTAGATTTTGAACATTTTTACACCAAAATGACGCAACTTGCCAAATTATTGTTCGCAAAAAAAACGTGAAAGTAGAGGTGAGGCACGGCCGGGATAGCGCAATTAATCGTAAATATCATTTAATTTATAATAACTGATATTAATCGAATGTAATTGTCGCACTGATTCCGATTCGACTTTTCAATTCTCAAAATATTCGGCGGTAACATAACGTTGAGCCACACGCCTACATTTTAACAGCGACTACAAAGCTACGTTATCATCAAGAACGGGGATAGCTATGGCGTTGTTTGTAATTTGAATTTGTAATTGTGAATGTCGCTTCCACGGCAGTTCATTTCCCGCCGTAGAACAGGAAGACAATGTGTATTTGAAGACTGCATTGTCATACAGGCGTCGCCTTGTCTGCTATTCTCATTAAGCAATCAACGCATCGTGCAATCCGAGATTTCGTGGCGGGTTTATCGAATTCGGGAATGATACTGGTCGCCGGCGCGACAGCAACTTGAATTTAAGAATTTTGAAAAGGCGGTCTGAGCCCCTAATCCTGAATAAGCCACTGTATTAAACTCTCAAATGCATGTTTATACTGCCACAAGAATAAACTTATACAGGTCGTGATGAAGATTTAATAACAAGTTGCTGTAATATTGATAAATTGGGCAAAAAAATAAAAATTTCGCAAAGAGCCATATCTTATGCCCCAAAGAGCCATATATGGCTCGTGAGCCATAGGTTCCCGACCACTGCTATAGATAAACCTCCAACACTTGGGATGGAATTCATCGGTATGAAACCCCGTTGGTCTACTTCATCGCTATGATGTCTTGCAGGAAATCGCACCCCATACAGCAATATCCATGGAAAGGAACCCACCAACATTGGCTTTCTACAAAAATAATTTGGCTTCGATGGAAAGTTACATTAAAACATCTCCCCGCATATTTCAATTTCTCACAGCTCACGAGTTTCGTAGGTGGAATTTCCCTTATTCCCATCGCAAGCATTCACGTGAGTACTCCGCGATTATCATACGCTCTGGTGCATCGCGATGCGCTGTTTCAAAATACTTTGAGGAAGTATTGTGAAATATTTCCACCTAGTGAAATTGACAGGAGGATAACAGTGTAAGTGTAGCCACTAATGCCTTACAGAAGAAAGAGAAAGATGTTAGATCACTTCTCAGGCACATTTATTAAAACTATCTTGTGACTAAAGAATGGCAGGGGTTATAAATACAGTTGATTTGCGTCCAGTTCGCTTAATTGACAACTTACAGTACGTTCAATCTCAAATCGCGTGACCAATGAGATTATCTCGATAAAGAAATGATAACTTATTATATACAGTGTTCTGACTGAGTTTATAGGATGTTTGGAGCTTGTAGGTATTCGCAAATTGTGTAGACAAGGGTGCGAACGTAATTACGAGATGGGAATAGGGCAAAACAACTTTAAACGATGAACGAAGTAACAGCGTGGATGATGGACGCTGTCACACAGTGACTTCACTTACTTTAACGATTCAAGGCTTGATTTTGCTATAATGGCTATGCCCCTAGTCCTTTATACTATACATAAAGGGCCGGTAATATCCGGTCGTCAGCAGTTTTGTTCCGGCTCGCGACAATCCTTATGCTATGCTTGTTAGAATCGTAGTTATTCGCTTCGCTGAACACGTAGTCATAAGATCATTTTAAGGGAACAATGCAAACTATTTCACCCTTTACTAATAGGCCAGAGTTTCGATATCCAGACATGATGGGGGTATAGTCATTGGCTCCGCACGCACTAATATGGCAATGCACTGTTCAATTCATAGATTGATGGGAAGAGTGACTTTCCCCCGCCCGGGCTCGTCTGACATATAAACAGAACTTTTGAGGAGGTGTTAACGTTGGATCGCTCCTGTTCCAGCTTCAGCTCCGCAGCTGTCTTTTATCATACGTTAGCTCCAGCTCCAGCTCCGGATCCCATTGATACCATTGCTCCGGATCCAGATTCGGCTTCATTACGTCAAAACTGAGTTCTAGGATGACGCTCAATTTAGAATATCTAGCGTTTCAAAATAATTACAAAAAAAATGTACACAAAACATTTTTTCTGCAAGAAAAGCCGTTCTTACGAAGGGATAATATTGCCTCTATCAAATCTTATTTCATAGTAGTAGCATAACATATTGTGAAATACACCGGAGCCGGAGGTACAAAACAACTGGCTTCATCAAAACGTTGTAATGTGTTAGGAGGCAAGCAATGCAGAGGTGATTTGACGGAAACCTTCCGAGAAATAGTAAAGAAATGCAACTATTTATGACTGTCGCATATGCATGTATAACTGTGTATTGTGTATGCGATGAGAATGAGAAATTATATGAATGGTTTATTAATGGTTTTTGACAGATGCACTTACCAATAAAGCTCTGTGCCAACACTTTTATACGACACGCGGTGTTGTCCGTCTTGGTGCTACAACTCATCACCGCCAGTGAGTTACATACGACGATTGTATCATAAATATCACATATATGTTTTAGGTTTTATAAGAATCAAACGGCGGACATCAAACTGTATAACGTTTTATCTTTGAATTTAATGTTATATAACTTGTACTGACTGCTCTGATTAATATCAATTTTAAATTTCAGCATTCGCTTCCACCGCTGTTCCTACAACCATTTTGACTGACTTTACAGAAGTATATCCTGGGGACGATTCGACAGGTTGATATCTTTCACTTGTTCCGAAAAGGTTGTCGGTTCGAATTCAAACGTATTCCAACATTAGCATTAATTCTACATAGATTGTATAGTCCCTTGTGCGTTTGTTTCGCAGGGGTCGTCTAGTATAGGGTTGCCATATTTTTGTTTTACAAATTTCGGACGCTTTTCAGCGCCCACTAGCGGATTTCAAAATGAGGTGTGAGATCATTGTCGATCAATATGACGTCACACCAGCAACGCTTTGTCTAATGACTAGAGGTGGTCACGATCCGGTTCAGGAGTACGTGGTTGTGTATTGTAAGTGGTAACCAGGGCCGAAGCCACATTTTTCAGCCCCCTCCTGCCGAAATAAACACTGATCTTGGGCCCGCCGTAGGGTATTCGATGCAACTTCTGGGGGCTTACTATATGCATCTGGTCTTTAAATGATTTGAATGAATTGTGTCAATATTATTGGTTCTTCCATATATTACTGTATAAATTTGATCGTCTCTCCGCCCACGTGATCAGAGTTAGCGGGGTAGAGCTGGGGGAGGACGATGACTTCGAAAATGCAAGGAGCGTAATTGTACATCGTTAAGTCATGTTCATGTCACGCCGATGAAATTATTTATCAGCCCAGGGCCTACGATAACTTAAGTTATCGTAGGCCCGGATCAGCCTAATGCCGGTGCACACTGTACCACTGAGCTATATAGACACCGCACATCCGGTGGTTTCCAACCTTTTTTGGTCGCGACTCCATTTCCAATTTGAAAATGTGCCGTGGCCCAGCTAAAAGTTTGATGAGCTGATTACTAATTAAAGGTAGGTACATTTGCCCAGACTCACTCACGGCCTATATTGGAAGCTAATTACGTTCAACATCTTCGCGAACCCAAGATAAAAGGCAATCTACCCCCAGGTCTGGAACCACCATCTTTGAATATATCATTCAAACGGCCTGTCCTAAACCGACTCTATGATTTTTCCGTTATCTTGTGATTGCCATTACATGATTGCAATCACACTTATTTTTGTAAATGAATGGTATTTTTCATTTATTTTTGATCGCAGTTTTTGCGAGGGTGATAGTCCACATATTAAAACCAATATATATGATGCTAAATCGCGCGAAGCGCGGAGAAAACTTTCATGTAGCATATATTAGGGATGGTGTGAACGTGAGGTTCACGTTTGCGTTCTGTGTGTGAACAAACGAACCTTGGTAGGTTCTGCACTGTGAACCTTTTTCATATATTACAATTTTTACTTCATTATAAATCTTTGGTTGAAATTTACTGCATTTCAACTGCGGACCACTATATGCATATATGCCGCTGGCAGCATAAATAAATCAACACTAAACGAGCATGCACCTTGACAATTTCAAAAATTTTACTTGCTTTGTTACAAAAGTTTGCTCGAATATTTAGTGACTCTCCGCTGTGAGCTTGACCCGCAATCACACAACATCAAGAGCGAAATATACACTACATGTAGGTAGTCAGCGAATGGTGCTCATTCAACCAATCAATTAAATTGATATCGTTGTCTCATGTAAAAAATCTACCACGCATACGGGGTCAATCTTGATTTCATATGTTTATTCAGTGGCGGCTCGTCCTATAGGGCAACTGGGGCATTGCCCCACCTAAAATTCTGTTCAATAACAATTCTTCACCATTTATAGACGCACACCTATCTATATAAACCGAAATCACAGCGAAAATCGTATACTTCTTGTCCTTTCGCTTGTAAATGCCCATATATAGCGAAGTCTCTGCGAAAATCGAATTCTCTTCTGTGTTTTCGCTTTGCGAATGCCTAGCCGGGGCTTGCCCCGGTAGCGCTCATAACAAGCTTTCACTGTCTATTCTCTCAAAGCCGCGCACAATAAAGAAACGGTGATTTACTCTCTCCTATTCATAAAATTACCGAGCAACCGGGGCACGATAGCTCTGTGCCCTTGAGGTGTGATGTAACAATCGTATCTATAGCTGAACTCTGTTACCGTCATATGCGTTTAGTCGACCTTTGCTGGTATAGGTCGATTTTAATGGGGTTTCACACCATGAAAACTCTTGAAACTTGTTATGTCATGTCGTGATGGTGGTATTTAACACTGCCCCAAGTTTCAGGGTTTCTACTTAAAGTTTAGGGTAGTAATTCCGTTTCCGAAGTTGAGTGTGTGCTGATCCGTCATGTATCGCAAACAGATTTTACTCAAAAGCCGGTATTGGTATCCATTGGTTTTGACGATGTTCAATACCGAGATCGGTTATGACATTTGGCACGGTAAGTCTTAATGTTAGTATCGAACGCTGTACCAAGTTTTAAGTTTGTCACTGAACTGTGTTAGTGGTAATTTGGCTTCCTAATTCGAGTGAGAGCTGACTAGTCATTTATCGCTAACAGATTATACGCAAAGCCGGTATTGGTCTCTATTGATTTTAACGATGCTCCTTACCTAGATCCGTCATAAGCTTTTGCACGGTATGTCTTGATTTTAGTATCGAACGCTGTGCCAAGTCTCAAGGTTGACACTCAATGATTAGGGCAGTAATTTCGTTATCAAGGTCGAGTGTGGTAAAGATGTGCTCCGATCTGACACTTTAGCCTACAACACATTGCGGATTTCACGCAAAAGCCGGTGTATCTGCGGTAACGTTAACTGAGATGATGATATCATTCTCAGTTTGCATTCAAATATTTACTTTGATATTATATTCTCCAATGTCAATTTCACCGTGAAATTGTGGCCTTCAAGCGATTTGCTTACAACCCCCTGTTAAGCGCGATAGTTATTTCGTTTTCGATGGCGGCTAACAGCTGATCACTTGATCAACCTATTCCTCAGTAAATTTTACGCAAAATTCGGTGTTGGTCTGTTCGCATTAATTTTGACAGTGTACCATACCGAAAAGGGCCATGAGGCCACTTCTCGATAATGTCATGTAACAGTGTACCAAGTTTAAGGCTTTCATCCACGTATTTATTCGGTAATATATTTTCCAAAGGCGATTTCGCAGCAGACCTATAAGACAGTAATAAAAACGTATGTGTCGTGTTACAGTCTCCAGTTTCAAGACCAAAATCTCTTATGCTGTACCGACTACCGAGACCAAATTTCCGAGGCTGCTATTCTTAGTTCTTTAGAATGATGTTTTGGATTCAATAGGACAGGCCCAATCTATGAGATAACAATTGCGTATCTGTCCGAATTCGTTGACCTTTCCAATTAAAGCTTACGCTATCTCTCGAGTTATAGTCATTTCCATTTCTGCAGATAATTAGTCAGGTCTAATGCGAACATGAACCGTGTTGAATCTTTGTTCCGTACGCCGTTTACGCAGTTACCACACTTCAAGTCACAGCTCACCAGCAGACCTCTCGTGGCACATACGTTAAAATCACTGTTGCCGGGAAATTCATGTTACCGTACCATCATTAAGTTACTTGTTTACGTTGGAAAACGCCATTGTGACGTCATCTTGATAAAAGTCGCTTGCAGCCCTTGCCCCACCACCCGATATTGTCACGAGCCGCCACTGTGTTTATTGTATCATAAAAACCAAATCCGTGCGATTTGGGTGTTGGGTAATATCGGTAGCAAGTATGGAAACCTGTGTTACACTCTGCGCAATATCAACGTAGAAATACTCAGACGCCCGCCGAATGCATTATCCGGTCTGGCCTAGACTGTTAAGGCGTAAGCTTGTATTCCCTTGCAAGTCCTCGTCGAAATTGTTGGCAAAGCGACAGAAGATATTGATTTTATGTATCATTCGATTGCCCAAGTTAAAACATTTATCGACGTTTAAAACGTCAATATGTACTTCAGCACTGTGACATTATGTGGCCTCTGAGTCGTCGCTAGGTATCGTGTGTACAGGCCTTCACTTCACTGAAATGTAGGGTTGGAATTAGCAATATGATGTCACGTGACGTCATGAGGTTCACGTTCGCGTTCACACAGAACCTTTCAAAAAAGTTCGTGCTCACACGAACCTGAACCTTTCAGTGGTTCACACCATCCCGAGTCTTCCCAAAAATAATCTTGTTTATGTTGATTTATGAAAATATTATGAGCATCACTTCAAGCCTTCAAAATTCCGGACATTTAGGCATATTTTAGAAATTCCTCCCGGACGCAGTTTTTACAGTGAAATTCCGGACATGTCCGGGAAATTCCGGACGTATGGCAACCCTAGTCTAGTATGGTGTCAAATTTTAAAAATTGTTTGATAATTATATATAGGCCTAGCTGATATAGTCACGCAGATTCACGTAGTCGGATATATTATGTTGTCCAGTACCTACAATGCAAGCAGAGGTGACAATGTAGTCATCGCTATAGTATTAAGTGATAGGTATCAAAAGTACTCCAATAAAAAGATTCAAAAGGTAAATTTGGTGGAGGCGTCGCATGCATTTAGTATAGCCAATCGGGGGTAGCTGCTTTCATCTCGACGAAATATGCAACATATGTACGACAATGCAAATAGGCTCACTTTGCGAAAAAATATTCAGTACCTATTATGCAGGCGGTATTCCGTTCGGTGGCCATGAAAATTTCATTCGTAATGGTGATGCAATCCCGAACGTACTTTCTACTTAAGAAATTCAAAATACGAAAAAGTAAGTAGTTTTGCTACAAAAAAGCGTTATAAGAATTAGAAGTAGTCTAAAAACTCAAGTACGGAGAGCAAGTACCTAAAACCTGACCGCATGGGTGAATTCTGACATGTATGCGCGTCCTCAAGGGCGAAGAAAACGATTTTCACAATTACACCACTAAATACTAGATTCCTTATACCTTCGCGTCTTGTCCCAAATCCTTTTCAGCCCTTACGTGTCCACTCTCGGTATTATTAAGTGACGAACGCGCCTGCTACGTTGAAAGTTTTCACATGACGTTTTCACAATAGTAATATCGATTAAATATGGCCAGCAAAGAAGTACGTCGACTTGGGCTACTCCTTCAAGTAGTTCTGTTTTTTGGCTACTGGCATTTCTACTTGAACAGTAGAAAGTAGTTTCGGAATATGCTAGCATCACTTTTAAATGTGAAATCGTCACAAGAACCGCGTGAAATGGCAATCACGGTAACTCTTTTCGAAAATTACGCCTATTTACATCGTCTTTCTGCTCGCAAATGCAGCTTGCAATCTCGAAAGAAGCCCCCTTGGATTAACTGCTAAAAATATGCCACCCACTTACGTAATTTACTTTTCCTAGCTACCTATTTAAGTACCTTTCAAACCTTTCATTTCATAATTCCACTATAAGTAATTTTGACATATCTTTGAAATCACTATGGCTACTTATAATTGAGTCGAAATTTGTGGTGTTACTTCTACTTCTACTTGATTTGCAACGCTGACTACTTTGAGCATCTCTGTTGTTGACTGACTTGTATTGCTGAATCATCCTCAACTCCATCGGTCTATTTATAGAAGCATGTGACGGCGGAATTATTGTCAACGGAATGCAGGGCGCTATAGCGTCACCAAACTACCCATTCAGCTATCCGAATTATGCAGACTGCTCATGGAGCATTATTGTACCTGATGGAATGGTGAGACTGCTCTTTACTACTACACTCCATTACATCTATATGAAGTTGAATATGGTTATGCTGCGAATGCATACAGTGGCCCCAAAGAGTGTTGTCAATTAGTCATCGTTTTTTTATACCCCCTGTTGGCAATCTATAGATTATATTTATATATATCTACTGGCAAAATGGGAAAGGAATGTCACGACGCCCATATGATTAAAGTACCAGGATCCTGCATGTGGCTATTGCAGTCGGTACAGTCGGGAAATTGCGATTAAATGATATTTACTGTAAACGGAAAAAGTTGATTTTCCAAAATTTTCTGTCATAGCGTGGAGTACAAGTCAGGTGCGCTAAGCCAAAGTGTAATTGTCGTAAATATAATGTTGGCGCGCCCAGTGAACCCTGAAAGATATTTTTTCACATTGACGCCACTTGCGACTCATAAAGACTGCGGGTCTATGCTGGGTTCCGATGCAGCTGATTGGTAAGAAAAATAAAACGGCGAGTCAATACGAAATACGGTAATTCCAAAATCCACCAATTCGTAACATCGATTTCAGTGTTGATACAATGGCAACGAGATATTGTGACGTAATGTGGAAAAGTACAAAGTAGAAATATCGTTTGTATGAGACTGAGGCTACTTTTCCATGATACTATATACATTAGACATGGGGATAAGGCTGACCGCAGAACTACACCGTTCGTTGCGACCCCTCTTACTTTCGATCAAGCGACGTTTTCTTTCTTTATCCAGGTAATTGCAGTCAAATCGAATGACTATTTTGGAGTCGAATCTGGTGGATCAACGTGTTATTATGATGCCCTCACGTTTGATAACGAAAAGGTTTGAATTTGCAGATGATGTTATGTCAATAACGGCGAGAAATGATGATGATTAACCACATGTGCGTTTAAAGGTATTCTGCGGATTCGAAGTGTTTCCAAGCTTCCATACGAACGGTAGTCAATTGCAAGTCACCTTCACCAGCGACGGATCGGTTACGTATCGCGGATTTTCATTCACATGGACGGCTATTAGTAAGATATGCTCAAAGTATTTTAGACGTGTAGAATATTGCGCTACTTAGGTATTGCATTAACATATGGAACGACAAATTGAATCAAAACTTATTCGGATCAAATACTGGCAGAGTGCCATTTTTGCTCACATAGAATCAAATCCTTCTTTTTTAAACTTATATACTGTTTTGACGAGCATTCACAGTGGGATCAATCGAAACAAAATTCAAAGCGATTTGTACACTGGTAAACATAGAAATATTCCGTAACAAAATCATAAAATACATGCACATAGTATAGCGGAATGATATATTCATATTTATTCCTCGAGGTTTTAAGACTTCCATGGTGGTAATAGAGTACTGCATCTGTAATTATCGTTAATAAAATATCTCCCAGATGTCGAAGGCCATGGTCACAAAATTTCAGTACTCACGTTGATGGTGCAAGATGTAATGTGATGTATTTACCTAGACCAGTGGTTCTTAACCTTGCTCCCAGCGCCCCCCAGGGGGCGCTGGCGATTTTGAAGGGGGGCGGAAACGCTCAGGGGGCGATATGGGGGGCGCTGGGCTCAGGGGGGCGGTATGGGGGGCGCTGGAGAAAAATGGCTTCGCAGTAGATGATGTGGTGATAGGACATATCCTTAATGAGTATTCAGAGCAAATTAACACCGAAAACTTCGTTACATATAGCCTTCAAAATACAAATAGGTTTAATTGTCCATGGGCGCCTAAATGACTGACACCGAATGTTCCTGTCTTGGCAATCTGAACCCCAGAAGACGAATTCCATCTGGCAGGGAAAAATTATATGTCAGTGAAAAAATACCAATCTGAAATCGTGTGCGTCTTTTAAAGTTTAGTACGATTGGGCGACAGGGATATTCCTGTTGGGCGATATCCCCGTTGAGCGATTCTATATTTTTTGATATTGCAGACAGGGGGTCACGAAATAACATCATGCAACGAAGTCATACCAACGGGTTCGCCCGCCCGAATATGTTTAATTATTAGT
>KE606491.1:3567-15743 GCA_000444245.1 Botryllus schlosseri
TGTGGCCCGCGAGAAGGTTTTGAGTGGCCCGCGAGGTAATTTCCGAAATTAGTAATATTATCAAAAATGGACTGCACAGATTGTGGTGTGAACTTACAAGGCCAACCAAAACTCTGATTAGTCTGGCTGCAACACTTGAAATGTGATGACTAAAATATCAGATCCAACGCATTGGCAGATCCATGAGCCAGTCACATTTTGGTTTATCTTCGTACACTACAATAAAGCAGAATAATTTGCGATAGATTTATCAAAAGTAAAAAATTTCTACACACTTCGCGCAACGTCACTCGATTTCTTGCTTTTAATATTGTTACCCCTTTGTGAAGATGAAAGAAAGCCTAATGTATCAGATTGAGTCTAACTTTATTCGCGATTACCACACAAAGTGTCGTTTAACATATGCGACCTGCGTTTGCGCTCGCAGAAAGACCGTCGACTATATGAAACCTAGGCACAAAATGATTGACCCATGTTGGTCGAAGCTTTCGATATCGATATGTCCAGGCGCAGAATAGTCCTTCCCTTGCAAACTGAGCCTAGCGATATACAGCAGACCCGCATTATATTCAAGTGACGATATTATTGACCTATGGACTTCGAAAAAAATTCGAGCTTCGCGCGGCTTGTAGCCCGCGCAGTAATTTGTCAATCAAATGTGGCCCTTTGGCTGAAAAGGTTGGCCACCCCTGCTTCACGGCAATGCTTATCCGAATGGTTTTACAAGAGGAATTTGTATTTACCGATCGAGACATTCATTACAGACACCCTTATGGCTTTCGATGCAGTAAACCCCGAAATAAAACAGTCATTGCCGTATCCAGGATGACGTAAAGAGCCATGCCCCCTCCCATAACATTTGACGCAAATTAACATAAAATAGAGTCTCTTTGGCCAGACACTAGTGTTCATGATTACGTTATGCCTTATGATTAATTATATTATGAGTATGCTTCTACTTCGCTACGTACAACAATCGATGTGATCAGCATATGTAAGGTCATCAACGCTGTATACCGAACAAAGGCGGGACAGACTATGAATGGACATAATTCGCACCGTCATGCTGTTTTACTGTCAAATTTATATGTCATTAAAACGCATTTAAAACTAAATTACAGAACACTTTACATTACTGCATTTAGACTAATATTTTCTCCGTTTTTGCCGCTGTCGCAGATACAGAGAGGTGTGTCAGTCACGTGACCCGCTCATGTCAAACTTCAGGTATCAGATCACATCGATTCTTTTGTAGTTTACCTATTAGATCAATTGTCTTGTGTTTCTTTTCTATTATCGTTCAAAACACACACCTGAAAAGTTAAAATAAAGTCATGTCACTTCATTACCCCGCAGGAGATACTGAGGGAAGAGTTTATAATTGGATTAATTAGGAATACTGTTCAGGATATTCGGGATTTGATAAATCATATAACTTCGCAGCGCCCGAGGCAAGGAAAGTGTATGTTTTCAACACGTGAAACTGAATTGCGATTGTTTTGTGAATGATATATACAGTATATATATACAAACGGACGATGTGGATAGTCCATGAGTGTAGTCGAGGCTCGTCGGAGTCGTATCTGAAGAGTGCGCAAAATGAGTCCAACTTTCCAACTGCACAGTCTCTATAGACAGGATTTGCCAATCATATGAGGTTTAAGGGTCAATATCTGAACAGATGATTTCGTTGAACAACAGATATTTGAGCAACGAAACCCATACACTTGGTAATTTTCCCTGCATGATAGTATGCGAAGAGCGATCCACTATATTGTTTTTCCGCCATGCAATTACAGTATATTTATAGATATGTGTCAAATCGGTGGTAGGCAATACGGTGAACTTTCATCCATTTATTCCATTGCAGGCAGGTTAGAAACTTTGAACGGTCATAATGCGTAAAGGAATAATAAATATTGGTCGATGCGTCGCCGACCATCCCAGGTCGGTAATAGCGAAACTTTCTTCTGTTGCACCCACTATTGGGCATTCAAAGTGTGTTAAAAGTATCAAAGAAAGTCGGCCGTCATTCTCCTCGAGTCCTGCGTCACAAGTTATGTCTGAAATACAAGACAACTCAGACACGAGAGTCTTAATTACAGGTAACGTATTGTCTAATGTCTGCCTCATAATTAGAAAGCTCCTTTGTCGCTGTCATTACTGCCACCAAGCGACGGTGTTCAATGTAAACAATTGTGGTCGCAGTCGATATCTACCGACGCTAAGGCTGTTGGTATCATGTTGTAGCGTAGGGACATAGCAATGTCAATCATATATTGCACAAGCCTTTTTAATCTATTATGTGTCGCCAGCAAGCGATGGTAGGTAATGGAAATAATGTTCTAGTCAACTGCACATGTCTTAAGTCGTTATTGTGAAGGGATCTTGAAAGGGAAGCTTTAGATAAAATGTCTTGTCAATTCGCTACCGTTATATAAAATGTGTTTTCATCAAGGTTTTCGTGGCGACATCATCCACACATATCGCTATAATCTTACCTATCCCGAACACATATAGGCTACCTACTTTTCACAATGCGCATTGCCAGGGAACGATGTCTGGAAAATGCCCCCTGGTAATATGCGGGCAGACGATGTGTCATGGAACGTGTCTTGAATCATGGGAAAGGAAATCTTGTAGACGTATCCTCATTCCTATCCATGAACTGATTGACTTCTTAAAGTATGCATCTCCAGAATCGATAAAGCGATATATATCTCAATACCAGAGGTGGTCAGTAGCGAAGTACTTCTACTTTTTCGAAGTACTCAAGTAGTTATCCTCTACTTCTGGTACTTACTCAAGTAGATCTTTTTTCGCTACTTCTACTTCTACTTCGTAATATTTTGTGAACTACTTACTTACTTTTCGCTATTTTCAGTTTGTCAATTAGAAGTAGTTTAATCTCCCAATAAGAAAGATAGCCTACGGAATTTCTGGGCTGTTTTCACGTAGGACCAACATTTAGTCTTTATAAAAGTCATGTAACACCCATAATTTTCGTTGCGCTTCGCGCACAGTAGTTATGGAGTCACAAATATGTTTTAACGAAAGTATCGCTGAATATAATTTAGATACTGGGCTGCGTGGTTTCGTTCACACCGCATTGTCGCTTATATCCAATATTTCATCACAGTAAGTATTGCCCCAATAGCGTTTGAAACTATCGTTTTGCACATTTGCTGATTTTGACAGTCCATGCGAACGAATTACGATCGTTTTCACAACTACTTACTTACTTAAGTAGATTTAAAGTCAGTCAATTCTACTTCTACTACAAGTAGTTTTAGATTTCTTATGTAAGAAGTATTCTACTCGTACTTGAGTAGATTTTTTTCGTCGCTTATTCTAATTCTACTTGAGTATCTTTCTTGACTACTTTAAACATCTCTGCTCAATACCACCAAGATGTTATACTATACACCTCGCAGATATTTTCGAGCGAAATCTTTCCGGAACTTCACACTATTTTTGATCGCCAAAATATGGTCGTATCGCTGTTTATGATCCGTGTTGTACTATTTTGTGCGACATTTTTTTACCGGGCAAATCTGTTTGCCTGTCTGTCTCCTGTATAAAAGGGATTTTTATTTCTCCAGGTGGACTCGGTCAACTCGGTCTCGGTCTCGCCAGAAACCTCAGAAAATTGTTCGGCAACGAAAGCGTGTTACTGTCAGATATTAAGAAGCCAACACCAGAAGAGGCTGCATCAGGTACCGAGTCGATAACCTCGTTACGCTACGAATTTTTTAGAATTCAAAATATTGTCCCGACCTCGTATACACATATATTTGTATCCGGTGAAGGTTTGGCGACTCGGCCGGTTAAGTGAGTAAGTTATAATTAACGTACAATCCGCACAGATGACTGAAACATTACTTCAATCAGTGGCCGTTAATTGTCCAGTCCGACATCGAAACCACTTTGGATTGGAACACCAGAATACAAAATCGGCGCCCTGACCAATAAAACTTACTGTTACTCAAGGTCAAGATTTTGGCGTATACAGATTTTCTAGTTATTCTAAAGACACTCTGTATTCGGCCCATTAGAAGTGAACTTATTCGACTCAATTTTACATGTGCAGGCCCGTTTGTGTTTGCTGATGTTCTCGACTTGCAAAGTCTCAGAAAGATTGTTGTGAATCATGGAGTGGATTGGATAGTCCACTACAGTGCCCTCTTGAGTTCAATAGGAGAGATGAATGTACCTCTAGCGATGAAAGTAAACATTGAGTCGGTACACAACGTCCTCGAGCTTGGTGAGTAAATTAATTACCTTATTCGAAATTTCGATATTATATCAGAGACAGTGTTGGAACGACTCGACTCATGACTTGACTGGAGTTAGACTATAGGGTCGCGATCTTTGAATGGCTTGACTTAACTCCAGTCACGGCCGCAAAAAAGACCTTAACTGGGACTCGGCCTATGAGAAATGTGAAATGGTTCGTGACTGGGATACAAATATATGGGTAAAGATTACCACATATTCTACGTCTCGAAGCATTCTGTATGTCTCAGTCGCACTAGAAGCGATCAATTCATTATTACTAATCCAGAAAGTCACCGTAATCGGACTGCTGGTTCATCAAATTTATTTAGCACGAACTGAACTAGATAATACAAGTTGTTGAATGGGATTGAGACAGGTTCGTCACACACCGAGTTGATTTTGTCCGGAAGATATTTTGCTTATCTAATTCCCGTTCATTTTCCAGCTAGAGAATTCGATCTCCGGGTGTTTATTCCCAGCACTATTGGAGCATTCGGTCCCGAATCGCCACGAGACCCCACTCCGGATGTCTGCATTCAAAGACCTAAAACAATATACGGAGTGGCGAAGGTCCATGCCGAATTACTGGGCGAGGTAAATATTATAGACTATGGTTACGTCATTACTGTGTTGGGATGACTCGAGTCACCTTTTTCGTATGACTTGACTTGACTCGAGTCATTTTGCACAAATGACTTGGCTTGACTTGACTCGCCGTATCAGAAATGTGAATTGACTCGTGACTCGGAGCAAAATCCATAAGTCATTTTCAAGTCATATCAAGTAATCGGTGTCGATAAAAATCACTGTTTCTTGCATGTGTTCGGATGGTTCGCGAAACGGCGGCGTACCCCGTGAGAGCGACCAATTATTCAATGATCGTGCGTTTTACTGAGCCTCCATTGTTCTCTCAAATAATTTGACCACAAACCAAGTGATTGAAGCTTACAGCTTACGTTATCGTGAACAATAAAGTAATTTATTAGCAAAATATTTATATCTGTTATCTGTTCTCTGTTCTTACCTTAACCAAACCTCTTGTTTTATTAAAATTGAATTCGAATATAGTTTATATACTCCTCAACCATTGACGCAGGCTCGAATTGTATCATATGAATATATGTAATTGCGCAATGTATTGCATTTTTTCAATTCGTTTCTCCATTCATGATTTTGGCTGGCAACTATAAACCCAGGCTCTGCAATACTTACGTGGTTAGTTCTACGTATATGTGAACGATACAACGCCTTATTGTGTGTATATTCATATTCAACTCTATATTCGTTCATCGCTTCAAAATCAATGACCACTCAATCTGTATTTCTGTCAGCTCGCAAAATGCAATGACGTAATCATGCTTCATACTTCTAAAACACAACTTGACTTGAATTGCGACTTGACTCGTGACTTGACTTGACTAGACTAGACTCGAATTGACTCGAGTCACCTCCAAAAATCTAGTGACTTGACTTGACTCGAGTCACCTTTGAAAATCGATTGACTTGACTGACTCGACTCGAGTCAAAATATGCAGTGACTCGAAAAGACTTGTGACTCGAAGGTAGTGACTTGATACCAACACTGCTTCATTGTGTTACAAACTCAAAACTCATTGCCGATCGATAGAATTTTACTTACTAAACTACAACGGTGGCGCCAGCTCAAAGTTACAGCGAATTTTGGTTAAGCTTATCCGTGCAATCAGGCCGTACCAATAACGTTGTACGGCCTCGCCAAATTACGGATTCCCTAATGCATAATGCTCGAATCTGCGCTTACTCCAAGCAGTATAACGAATAAATGATGCGAGAAAACGGAGAATCTGAAACATGTAGCCGAGAGCTGGTGGGATCCCATTTTATCACCGCAATTCTCCATTTCAAAAAGTAGCAGCTCATGTGGGAAACAACTGACCTCCAACACCGCTCTTGCAGTCAGGCGTACCGAAACCACAAACGAACATTCAAACAACACTCTCCGGAAAAGTAATACTTTGAACGATACTTGAAATAACCATACCGTAAAGACTCGCACGATACTCATTGGCAAACATATTTCAAACGCAAAAAAGCACGTTTGTTCACGTTCCATCTAAACTCTGCGCATGTCCTAACAAGTAATCACTGATCGGACGTGACCATCCACACCGAGTTGCGCGTAAATAACCCCAGTAAGCTGGTTATTACAGCCGTCTAGTGGTACCGTGAACAGGCTGTGAAATGTCTCCCAATTGACCTCCCAATTGATCAGACCAATTACGGCACACTTCCAAATATTTATCAGTCATGGTGGAATGGTAGATCATCAATCTAAAATCATCCCACGGACTGACAATAAACCCCTATACCAGCGGGTCGGTAGACCGGTCAATCGCGACCGACGTGTCAAGCATCATGTGTGAGGTCATCTTTTCACATATGTTGCTGAAATAATTTTTCTCCATCCCCACAGTACTACCACCATCGATACGGGGTGGATTTCCGATCACTGCGTTATCCCGGAATTATTTCATCTGAAAAAGAACCTGGAGGTGGAACAACAGGTATAGAAATACACCAAAGTCACAGTCCGCATAGGGAATGACAAAGATAACCGATTGCAGACTACGCGGTGGATATTTTCCAGTCCGCGTTGACCAGTGGGAGGTTTGCATGCAACTTGGAGTCGGACACGAGGCTGCCTATGATGTATATTGATGACTGCATACGGGCAACGGTTGATGTGAGTACAAGTCGCGGTCAAGTAGGGCTAATTGATGCTATGAGTTTTACTTGTGACGCTGGACTCCGAAGGTCGTGTTTAGAGCTCCGTTCATCACATAATACCGATGTATATTATGACTTCAGCGAGTGGGTGGTGTTAGCCCGTCCGCGCCCGTAATATAGAACCGTCTCACGAAATCTTATGAGAGCAGCGTAGACTGGTTACTTTCCATGATTTTTTATACCAAAACAAGCTGAAAATATGACTTTTGTGATAGAGCCGACCGATAAAAATTGAAATCCCAGCAAATCGAGCACGTAGCCCCGTAGCCGTTCACATTTCCGATGCCATTGACAATGTGGAACGCTGGGAAACCCCTAACCGTCGAACATACCTTCTACAACAGGGGCGGGCAACTTCTCCAGTCGGCGGGCCGGATATAGGAAAATTAGGAACTTGGCTGGCCGGATTGCTGAATCGATACATTATTCGCCCATTCATCCACATATACAAGGGATAAATCGTATTTAATGAATGTATTTTAACGACAGCAATGTAACTTCAAAGCCATTTCTCGCCAATAATGACGAAGACAATGTGGATTTGAAAACAGCATTGTCATACAGGCACCACGATGTCTGCTTCTCTCTGATCAATCAACACACGGTGCAATTCTTAATTAAGATTTCAAGGCGTTCGATAAGCCCGGTATCCAAGTTTACCAAGATATCAATTCATTTGGGTTTAGTAGGTGACGAGATAGTGTGGTTTTTCAACTATGTGGCCTATTTTATCTCGATATTGAATTCATGCGGCCCGCGGCATCCACGAAATTTGAAAGTGGAGACCCCTGACTCGTTTTGAGTTGGCGACCCCGGGCTTAAGCGGTGTCTTACAGAAGCCTAGAAGTGAGCCGTGTTACAAGTCGACGGTTACGGAATCAAAAATAAGAAATATCGGCCTTGTGTAAATGACCATTGTAGTCGACAAACACCATCATGATTACAACAAATGACATTAAGGATTGAGTACACCGTACATGCCGATAATGCAATAAGTCTTCTCGCTTCGACGAATTTACGCGTAAGCTCCACCCTCGCTCGCTGCGCAAGTGGGCATACATGTGTATAATGACATAGCCTACAGTCACTAAAATTTGACGTATATAAGCAAGTAGTGGGGAATCTCGGCAGACTGGGGCCGCGGGCCACACTATCATGTAACACGGAAAACTATCCGCGAGCCGGACAAAATCCCTTCGCGGGCCGTATGTTGGCCGCCCCTGTTTCTCAACCACTAACCTCTGGTGTATGTTGTTATGGAGAACATGCAACGCAGGTCGTGTTAGAAAATGTATTTTCGTGGTCACGGTCAGCGCCTAAACGAAAATGATAAATATTTTCTTTCTAGTTCATGGGATTTCCTGGCGACAAGCTGGGTTTGAGAACCTACAACATCCACGCAATGAGCTTTACTCCGGAAGAGCTAGCAAGCGCAATAAAACGACGAATAGCGAACTTCCAAATTGAATACCAAGTAGTCCAGAGGATGCAAGATATTGGTGAGTTTTTCCATGTGGATTCTAGCATGAAAATTACGAACGTCCGACAGTGGCGTCCGATGGTGACGTCTAAGAGCAACGCAGGTTGTCTTTGTCACATGGTGTCATTCTTGAGACGCTGCTCTAAGATTATGTTGAAGTAAAATTCAAGTTTTCTGCCTTCAATCAGTGCAATGTCGAAATTTTGTTAACACATGCGTATTTTCAAATAGAAAATTAAATGTTCGAAAGACACACGTGTAAACCGATTGTAAAGGGCAAGGTAGACGTACAGTGCCATTTCGTTACTGAGCACCTCTATGTAAACAAGGTGGAATACTTTTCGCTCGCTCAACAACATTATCAATCTATAGTTTCTACACGTACTTTGTATCACCAAATCTGGATATATCTAGACTTGCATTCGGGTTTGGCTGTTACCAGTTTGTATGTTTCAGCTGATAAGTGGCCGAAGCGATTTGACGACGCCAATGCCCGAAAAGACTGGGGGTGGTCGCACGAATACGGAGTAGACGAACTCGTTGAAGTTATGTTGAGAAAGACCAAAGCGAAACTGGATGGTGCTTCCCGATAAATCGCATATACGTTGCCATCAAGCCAATTCCGCTCAATACTGTAACGTGGATGGATAGTGATATATATGCTAGATTTGATTCTTCACACTTATTTCGGCACTATTTATACGAGTATACTTATCGGAACATTTCATACTAGCTCGCATACAATTGAACACTATGAAAACCAAGATGATGATAATGTTGATATTCCTATTTCGACGGACCAGGGATATAATCATATATACATGCGTCTGAATCAAACCCTGTTTAATTTCTCCGTAAACAAACAGTCAAGTAGCAGTCGGCATATAGGTGCTTTTGGTCAGCGTCCCAAGCGGTTAGACTTTATTGAGTCGTCATCGCAAAGTCTTCGATCAGAACCGGACTTACGTCAGGCAGCGTGAAATGTATTGTTGTTGTCTGCCAACTAATATGACGTGCATCAGAAATTCGGGAAGGCAACCAGTGGCGTTTCGGTCATCGATAAGTGCAATAGTAGCAACATTCTTCGATTGGTAGATCTTAGCAATCAGTGCCGAATGTTAGCTACTCGTATCCGCAGAAAATAGTCCATTTTATCGATCATCAACCGCCTTCGAAAGTTAGAATAGCTGCGGAAGTAAGCGAGTTGTCAGTCATAGAGGTGAAAATGCAGGGTTCAGCATGCAATACCCTTACTCAGTTATTCTCAAACCGTTGGTAAACCATAGGCACAATCGATTGTTAAGCACTTGTATGCTTATTGCTTAAGTTGTTAATCGTTTTCTAGAGAGCGATCGCGTCATCGTTAATCTTCTATGTCACATAGTACTACATAGTTCTGGAGACATCCCTAGCCTGTTTTTTTTCTTCATCCAGATCTGGACTTTTCGAGCATCACCACCGTTTCCGGGGTTTGGTCCGAAAATCTGGATTTTTTCAGCATCATATTTGCTGACATAACTTTTCCGTTTCGGAAATATATATCGGACAAGTAAGATAACCATGTCCATTGCCGACAAATGAAGACGGTGTTACTCTAATCATTAGGGATGGTGTGAACGTGAGGTTCACGTTCGCGTTCCGTGAGTCAACCTCGGAAAATTTGGGGTTCGCGTTCACAACAGAACCTTGGTAGGTTCTGCACTGTGAACCTTTTTCAGACATTGCAATTTTCACTTCATTATATATTTGTTTCAAATTTATTGACTTTAAACTGCGGGCCACTCTATGCATGGTACTGGCAGCATAAACATTCAACACTAAACGAGCATGCCCTTGACAATCTCAAAAATTTACTTCTATTGTTACAAAAGTTTGCTCGAAATATCCAGCTTTCCGTTCGTGCATATTTAGTGTCTCTGTGCTGTGAGCTTGACCCGCAATCACATGACATCAAGAGCGAAATACACTGTGTTTTGTCAGCAAATGATCCTTATTCAACCAATCAATGAGATTGATATCGTCTAGCAGGCGTACGGGGTCAATCTTGACTACATATGTAGGCCTATACTGTATCATAAAAACCAAATCTGTGCGACTGGGGTGTTGGCTATACTGCTGTATAACTTGTTAATCGGTAGCAAGTATAGAAACCCATTTTACACTCTGATCAATATCCATGTGGTAATACTCAGACGCCGAAAACATTGTCTGATCAGGTCGAAATTGTTGGGAAAGCGACGCAAGATACTGATTTTATGGGATATAATATCATTTGATTGCTCCAGTTGATACATTTGGCGACGTTTCAAACGTCAATATGTACTCAAGTACTGAGCTATTATGTGGCCCCGAGTCGTCGCTCGGTATCGTGTACAGTAGATTAATATAGGCAATCACCTAATTGAAATATGGAGTTGAAATGAGCAATATGACGTCACGTGACGTCATGCGGTTCACGTTCGTGTTCACACAGAACCTTTCAAAAAGGTTCACGTTCACACGAACCTGAACCTTTCAGAGGTTCACACCATCCCTACTAATCATCGACTAAATCCACTAATTGTATGCTAAATATATAGAGTCTTCTTAGTATTAGTGAAAACCATATTGATTCAAAAATCTGGCGCTTTCGGCGAACTAACGATTATGTTATTTGTTTCCGACCTGCCATACTGATTGATAAATTACATGTTGCTTGTGACTATGATAATCCAGCCTGTTATCAACATGGAAATGCCGGATTAAATGCTACCGACCCGTTCCAAAGTCAATGGGGCGTAAAGGTGTCCCCTCACCGGAGAAATATGCCGTTTTAGAAACATTATAGGCCTATAATAGTTTTACATCCATCGCTACTATCTGAGGGAAAAATTACGAAGGTAAAGAAATGACAAAATCCAAAGGATACAACTAAAAATGAAGTCGTTGTGCATATCAACGGCGGACTGGTTACCAGGCTAGTCTCTTCCGTTGCTGTGCTTATGGCAAAGTTCGTATCTCAATATTCGTTTTAGGATTGTAAAAGTGTAAAATATTTGCAACAAAAATAAGTTTAGACCGAAGATGCCAGACGTACCTCGTGCGCACGTGACTGAACATTGAACAGTAAACGATCTATTTCACTCTAAGATGGAATCACGTGCTTAGACAATCTATATCGAACATCAAACAGATACAGTGAAAAGCGATTATATTTAATATTTATGTACACTGGTATTATTGTCTGCCACCATATCAGGGAAATGTTGATATTACGAGCAACCCCTCTTTTAAATAGGGCTAAAATATCAGGACGCTGTCACAGTATAAAATCCTTCGAATAAATTGTAAACTAATTTTTATGTGCACTTCCTTCGCCTTTACTGTAAATTTATTCCCATTCTTGTCAGAGTTGATGCAAATAAAACTGATTCGAATTCACATAGCGTGAGATGAATTTCCAATTTCAAAAGATAAGACGATGAGTCATGGATTTTAGCCGGATTTGCTCGTGGGGGTTGTGTTTTACTCAGAGGTGGTCAAAGTAGTCACCGTCGCTACTCAAGTAGAAGTAGAAGTAACGCCGGAATTTCTACTCAAGTAGAAGTAGGAGTGGTGGTTCACAAGTAAGTAAGTAAGTAGGTATTCTACGCTTATTTTTGCCTACAAAACT
>ATSW01016920.1:0-10442 GCA_000444245.1 Botryllus schlosseri
TTCCAATTCTTTACTAGTTGCTGACGATTACCCCTGACGAGTGTCAGCCGACAATATTCGGGTTCATTTCAATATGAATATACTATTAAACTGTATATTGAAGTTCTGTACCTCCAAGAAGCTCTACAAATTAGATTAGAATTAATTAATTCGCAAATATGGAATGAAATTCTGAATGAGAAAAAAATTAACGTCTGTACACCAAACTTGGCTCGTTTATTGTAACTATCTCTTTCTCTCTCTCTCTTTCGCACTATACAGTTCTCGTGCATCCTCGGCTGAAAACTCTTTTTGATGGAGATGATGTTGCAGGTACACATACGAGTTCTCGAGCAGCAGCCTTGGGATGAGCAAAATTATTTCTCTTTTCCAGTAACTCAAAACATCACATTCCATGCTCTCAAGCTCTGCTGCGAAATATCTTTCCACTTCATTCTCTAATATATTTTCTTTGGACATATCTGAAGCAATCTTCCTCTTTTTTCTTGATGTAGTTGAGAGCATCTGTTAAAAAGCCTGTGTTAACTATGATATTTTCTTCGGTGCTGTTCTGTTCGTGATCAAAACTAGAAGTTGTTTGCAGGCTACAAGCTACTATCCCAGCAGGGGTATTTTATTCGTCAATAACTATTACGACTGTACGGTTTATTGCGTCCTTCAAAATGTCGCGGACATGTATTATTGGAAATATTTGATACCAAAATTCAGTTGCAAAATCAATGACAGATCACAGTACACGGGAGCCAACTGCAGAGCCTGCTGGGACGACAAAGTCCAAGCCGACACCCAAGGTCAAGTTGACGTCAAAATCCACGCCCAAGTCTAAGACGACGCCCAAGGCCAAGTCAGCAAGGTGAGGTTGTACTCAGTAAAAAAGTTTTGCCCTTGGTTGTAGTGACTCCAGTTGCAATTTTTCTTTGACTTGACTCGAGTCATTTTGTTATGCATGGAAAATGACGTAACTCTTTGTGTATTAACCCGACCATGTTATATGACCCGAGACATTCAATATGGCTGGGGTATGCAATTATTTTCCCCTCGTTCCAAATGAAAGCAGAAAATAGCTTGGCGGGCCGAATCAAAAATTTAAACTATTTCTTGCGATTTATTATTTGTATTTCTAAATTGAAAGCAGTGAATTCCATTGTTAATACATGGTGCTCAGTGGATGTATTGGTATTTGACAATAAGAAAATGTCGGTTTATTATCAAAATAATATTTATTCGCCGACATCATTCCAAACAATGGTGAAAATGATACATTTTAAAATCTCTTTTTTACCCACTGACACGATTTTTCATCAATACGACCAATCTAGCCTGAGAAGGCTCGTGACAAATTAACTCTTGCTGGCAATGAGCATATAGTTTGGGTACTTGAAATAATCATCAAGTCATACTTGCCTCATATCGTTCGACTCATGTCTCGATTCCTGTTGGATGACTCATATCGTTGGCACCATCATCCAGCACTGTCTATTGGCAGTTTCGAGTGCCAGTGAGGCGTCTTTACATTTTTATTAGTTCGATTTTAACATCCCTATTTACAAACAGGGTCCAGGAATCCAAGGAAAGCGAGGGGGAAGGTGTGTATGACTTGACATTGGTCTCCCTTCTATGATCTTGGGCGGATGGATAGAACATGCATATTTTTTCAGGTGACGAGATTTCCTCCACCGAAAGTGAGGTGTCGAACGACGACTCGTATTCTATGGGTAACCTACTACCAGGAGGCGCGCGTCAACTAAAAAAGAAATTTCTTCCCAGGTGAACGAGTTTTTAAAAATTTTCTGCTTGAATTTTTATTAGCGATATTTGACGCCCAACTAAAATATTTCCTAACAATGCCATAATCTACTTGTGCAAAGTTTGAAACAGACCGGGATGAAATTGTCCGATCTTGCATACCGTATTTACATTGCACACACATCGTGTAAGTGTGATTTCCTATCGTAGCAATTCATGACTGGCAGGAGAAAAATCTCATTAAGAAATATTAGAATAAAATTGTTGCACTTGGTAGGGACTAGCGATGGTGTGAACCTCTGAAATGTTCGGGTTCGTGTGAGCGTGAACCTTTTTAAAAGGTTCTGTGTGAACGCGAATGTGAACCTCATGACGTCATATTGCTAGTTCCAACCCAACATTTCAGTGAAGTGATAGCCTATACAAATGTATAAGTTGTAAACGATGCCTAGAGACGAGTCGGGCCACAAAATGCTACAATGCTGAAATACATATTGACGTTATAAATAACGCCAAATGTATCAACTGGGGCAATCAAATAATATAATGATCCCATGAAATCAATATATGCCATCGCTTTGCCAATAAATTCGACGACGACTTGCAAGGAATATTAGCTTACACCGTAACGGTCTAGGTCAGTCCAGACCAATGTATTCGGCGTCTGACATTGATCAGAGTGCAAAGCGGGTTTTTATACTTGATGCTAATATTATCCCATTCACAAGTTACACAGTAGTAGCCAACACCCCAAACACACGGATTTGGTTTTTATAGTACAATATATATATGAAATCAAGTTTGACCATGTACGCCTACTAGATTTTGTACATCAGACCGTTGATTGGTTGGATGAACATCATTCGCCGACTACCTATTTGTAGTGTATTTCGCTTTTGACGTTGTGTGATGGCGGTTCAATCTCACAGCAGACATTTTTGAGATTGTCAAGGTGCATGCCCGTATAGTGTCGATTCTTTTACGCTGCCAGCGCCATGCATAGAGTGGACCGCAATTGAAATGCAATCGATTTCAACCAAAGATGTTATAATGAAGCGAAAATTGTAATATATGAAAAAGATTCACAGTGCAGAACCTACCAAGGTTGGGTATAACATATTCTGACGGGATGCATTACCATGTGTGAAAAGGGTTCTGTTGTATGCAGGCGCGTATCCAGAGCGCGAAAAAAGGGGGGGTTTTGAGTGGAATCACCTATTATGACGTCATAATTACGATCACTCGTCTACACGCCAAGGCGAAGATTTACGATATATTATAGTTCAATAATTAAAAGAGATTTGCGGTGAGTGGGAGATGTTCGAATTCGATACAGACAATGCCTGAAATTTCGTGTTTTTACGTTATGATTGAACGAAATTCGTAAATGCTCACATTTAGTCAGGAGCCGACTAAAGCCGCCGGTCTCCAAGCGCCTAGTTCCGACCAGAGATGCACGATTTTGTTAGGTTTTGACTATATTATGCGCACAGCCGGTAGTATCGCAGTGGACGAACAAGCGCGGAATAGTGCGGTAGCATACACGAGGGCGATCGCAATCGCCACAGAGAGGTGTGGAGTGTACAGCTGTACACGAATGTGTGCATTTCGATGGCTTTACTAGCCGCACGGTTGAGCGTGTAGTACACGCGAAGATAATTAGCCCTTAATTGTAGGCACGCAAGTCACTCTATTAATACAGAGTACACACTGGGATAATAACTTGAGCGACAGAGGACCTTGTCAGCCGATATCATTACGTTAACTTTACTAATAGGCCTACTCAATTCTCCCGTTCAGCGGCAACATAGGCCTGTATTTCAACGACAGCCACCTAACAATCGGGAACGTGAACGTGTATCGCTATAGGCTTGTATTTTGAAATGTGAATGTCAATCGTAGGGCATTTCTCGCCGATAATCGCGAAGACAATGTGGATTTGAGAACAGCATTGTCGTACCGGTGCCGCCGTGTCTGCGTCTCGCTGATCAATCAACACGCCGTGCAATTCTTAATTAGGATTTCAAGGCGAGCAGGTGTAGCGAATTCCCGGGCGATGTTCATTGCCGACAACTTTGTCTTTGCAATTACGTATCGGCGGTATCTCGTCGGCCAATTAGATTAGATTTTCCTAAAATGCGTCTCTCATTTTAGCAAGGCGAGAGAGAAATCGAGGGAAGAAAGTTGTGAACGTCAGCATCTGCCACAGCTGAAATGTAGCTGAACAAGCGCAGAATTCGTACGCAATTAGCGAAATATAACGACCTATTTTATCCTTTCGACTAATTCGGCGCATAATTCCAATATTTTGTAGGGGTTTTAGTCCCCTTAAATAACATTATGACGCCATATTCGCCTTCTCATACGTAAAAATGAATATGTTGAATTAATAAATTAGCAAATATTAGAGGCTATATTTGACTTGAATTTTTAGGATTTTGAAAAGGGGGGGGTTCCGACCCCCTAAAACCCCCCCTGGATACGCCACTGGTTGTATGATATCAAGTTGAGGTCGCTACTAATTTAAACACGAAATCATGCGAAATCATGCTTCGACTTTGGCGGGGCTTTGTTGTATGAGTGTAGAGTTGTTGATATGTGCGAGATTATCTGGTTCCTGCAGGAGAGGCATTTGTGAATAGATTAAGCCCGTTAAACCCGATATAATTTAAAACATCCTGTTTTTGAAACACCCTATTTTTCCCCTTCGTTCGCATCACCTCAAAGTATGAAAATGCTTGCGAAATATGCTGCAAATTATATATGTTTGTGAATTTTGATTCGATTTCGAAAATTGCTATATGTCAATTTTTGTTAGTAGCAGGTGTGAGGAGACCGAACGGTCCCAGGAAGAGAAAACGAAACGTCTGCATAACTTATTGGACTCTCATGCCTCGGCAGCGGAACCCACGGCTCAACAGCTTTCAAAAAGTGAGTCCAACTATGGGAGTTTAGGTCACCAACCTGAGGATAGATATGGAGCTCCTGTCCTCATGCTCACATGCACATGCACAGTGTAGTTGACCGATGAGCATGGCGAAATCAGCGTTATATGTAGTCTTATGGCTGGGAACACGAGCGCTAAAATTCAATCAGACTTGACTCAATCGACAGCTAGTGTTGCATCTATTTCGAAAATACATATTTAAATCTCAAGAGCTTCTAGAAGGTATAGAACTTCAATATACAATTGAATATTATATTCATATTGAAATGAACCCGAATCTGGTCAGTGCATTGATACCAACCTCAAAATAGGTTTCAAGGATTTCACTGTACTATGAAAACTATGATTTTCGTTGATAACTTCACTCTTAGTGACAAGTAGCGTATAATTTCAGTACTCGACTTGAATCATCATAATTAATGCCCTATTCAGATTCCAGCAACCCCATTCCAGGATCGCCACCAAGGGGCTCTTCCAGTCAAGGTATTGAAAGCAGGAAAAGGCCCGTCTCGCCATCATCTGGTGGGGGCGGGGCTGCGCCAAAGCCACCCTCGGCACCTGAATATGGATATGAAGGTCAGTATGAGATTTCGCTGGTCAACAGCCAAATTGTTTCTGAGACCAGTCTTGGAAAACTAGAAAATCATCCGTTTTAAATGATATATTAGGATTAGAATTAGGGATATACGGTTTTTCGAATGAGATTTGAATTAGAATTAGAGCTAGACAGTTTTTCCAAATTAGATCAGAACTAGAGCTATACAGTTTTTCAAAATGAGATTAGAATTAGAGCTACACAGTTTTACCAAATTGGATTAGATTTATTATTGCACGATTTTTTCCAAATTAGATTGAATAGTATATTCATATTGAAATGAACCCGGATATTTTCGGCTGACACTCGTCAGGGGTAATTGTCAGCAACTAGTAGAGAATTGGAAAGAACGTTGTATATCATCAATCGTATCACAATATATGACGTCACCAGCATGAAATTTCGAATGGGAGAGCGTTCAATGTAATATTTTTGAGTGGTACATGAACATCTTTTGTTGACAGTTTTGGTTGGTGTTTTTTGATAAAAGTCAACTCCAAGGCACACACACGGAAGTGTGAACGACCCCTCCCAACGACACGAAATCTGTCGTCTCCATAATTATTCGCACAAATCCTATTATCTAACAGATGTATGCCGATCACAGAATTAATGGCCTTCGATAGGTCATCATCAAGTTCCAGCGGATGAGTTTAGGGTGAGGTTTTCACCTAGCGTGTTACATGTGCTCTGATAAATATGGGGACATGCTTGTTTACGCGTTCCTGCGGACGCTGTGACGATCCTGATGATCTGATTCCGTCATCGGCAAACATCTGTTACATAATACGATTTGTGCGAATAATTATCGAGATGACAGATTTCGCGTTGTTGGGAGGGGCTGTTCACACTTCCATTTTTCTGCCTTGGAGTCGACTTTTATCAAAATACACCAACTCTGTCAACAAAAGGAGTTCGTTTACCACCTAGAAATAATAAATTGAACGCTCTCTCATTTGAAATTTCATGCTGGTGACGTCATATCTCGTGATACGAATGTTGATATACAATGTTCTTTCCAATTCTCTACTAGTTGCTGACGATTACCCCTGACCAGTGTCAGCCGAAAATATTTGGGTTCATTTCAATATGAATTCACTATTCAAGTAAATATTGAAGTTCTGTACCTCCAAGAAGCTCTACAAATTAGATTAGAATTAGTTAATTCACAAATATTGAATGAAATTCCGAATGAGAAAAAATTTAACGTCTGTACACCAAACTTAGCTCGTTTATTGAAACTATCTCTCTCTCTCTTTCGCGCTATACAGTTCTCTTTTTGATGGAGATAATGTTGCAGGTACACCTACGAGTTGTCGAGCAGCAGCCTTGGGATCAGCAAAATTATTTCTCTTTTCCAGTAACTCAAAACATCGCATTTCACGCTCTCAAGCTCTGCTGCGAAATATCTTTTCACTTCATTCCCTAATATATTTTCTTTGGACAGATCTGAAGCAATCTTCCTCTTTTTTCTTGATGTAGTTGAGAGCATGTGTTAAAAAGCCTGTGTTAACTATGATATTTTTGTCGGTGCTGTTCTGTTTGTGATCAAAACTAGAAGTTGTTTGCAGGCTACAAGGTACTATGCCAGGATGGGTATTTTATTTCGTCAATTACTATTATGACTGTACAGTTTATTGCCTCCTTCAAAATGTCGCCGACATGTAGTATTGGAAATATTTGACAATAAAATTCAGTTGCAAAATCAACGACAGATCACAGTTCACTGGAGCCAACTGCAGAGCCTGCTGGGAAGGCCAAGTCCAAGCCGACACCCAAGGCCAAGTCAACAAGGTGAGGCTGTGCTCAGTAAAACAGTTTTGCCCTTGGTTGTAATGACTCGAGTTGCAATTCCTCTTTGACTTGAGACGAGTCATTTTGTTATGCATGGAAAATGACGTTACTCTTTGTGTCTTAACACGTCTAAGTCATATGACCTGAGACATTCAATATGGCAGGGTATGCAATCATTTTCCCCTCGTGTCAAATGAAAGCAGAAAATTGCTTGGCGGGCCGAGTCAAAAATTTAGAGTATATCCCGCGATTTATTAATTGTATTTCTGAATTGAAAGCAGTGAAATACATCGTTAATACATGGGGCTCAGTGGATGTATTGGTATTTGACGATGAGAAAGTGTTCCTTAATTATCAAAAATAATATTCATTCGCCGTCATCATTCCAAACAATGGTGAAACTGATACATTTCGAACTTTCTTTTTCACTCACTGACTGGATTTTTTATTAGGATCATAAAAATGTATTTAGGATACTGCAAAGCTTGTCTTGGTCGCTGCCTCCCGAGCAGTGTACAACCTGGTGAAATAGACTTTATTGTTGATGGACGGCGACCTCCCCACGACAAACTAATAGGACTCCAATAAATGAAGATCTAGTGCTCCAAATATTCTTGAAATTTCAGCCACCCTCCCGCTCATTGTTTCACCGCCTATTCAATTGCACTTGGTGAAAATGCCGAGTCATTTGGACTTCACAGATGTCTCTGTTCCGCCAACGTTAGTTTCGTATGCCTCAATACGACCAATCTACCTTGATAAGGCTCGTGACAAATTAACTCTTGCTGGAAATGATCATATAGTTTGAGTACTTGAAATAATCATGCAGTCATACTTGACTCGAATCGTTGGACTCATTTCTCGATTCATGTTCGATGACTCATATCACTGGCATCGTTATCCAACACTGTCTATTGGCAGTTTCGAGTGCCAGTGAGGCGTCTTTGCATTTTTATTAGTTCGATTTTAATCTGGCTATTTACAAACAGGGTCCAGGAATCCAAAGAAAGCGACGGGGAAGGTGTGTATGACTTGACGTTGGTTTCCCTTCTATGATCTTGGGCGGATGGATAGAACTTGCGTATATTTTCAGGCGACGAGATTTCCTCCACCAAAAGTGAGGTGTCGAACGACGACTCATATTCTATGGGTAACCTACTACCAGGAGGCGCGCGTCAACTAAAAAAGAAATTTCTTCCCAGGTGAAAGAGTTTTTAAAAATTTTCTGCTTGAATTTTCATCGGCGATATTTGACGCCTAACTAAAATCTTTCCCAACAATGGCATACTCTACTTGTGCAAAGTTTGAAACAGACCGGGATGAAATTGTCTGATCTCGCATACTGTATTCACATTGCACACACATCGTGTAAGTGTGATTTCCTATCGTAGCAATTCATGACTGGCACGAGAAAAATCTCATTAAGAAATATTAGAATAAAATTGTTGTACTTGGTAGAAAGTAGGGATGGTGTGAACCTCTGAAAGATTCAGGTTCGTGTGAACGTAAACCTCATGACGTCATGTGACGTAATATTGCTAATTCCAACCCAACATTTCAGTGAAGTGACAGCGTATACAAATGTATAAGTTGTACACGATGCCTAGCGATGAGTCGGGCCACAAAATGCTACAATGCTCAAATACATATTGACGTTTTAAATATCGCCAAATGCATCAACTGGGGCAATAACATAATATGATGATCCCATGAAATTAATATCTGCTGTCGCTTTGCCAACAAATTCGACGACGACTTGCAAGGAATATAAGCTTATGCCGTAACGGTGTAGGCCAGTCCAGACAATGTATTCAGAGTGTGATATTTAGCAGAGTGCAAAGCGGGTTTCTATACTTGATGCTAATATTACCCCATTCACAAGTTACACAGCAGTAGCCAACACGCCAATCGCGCAGATTTGGTTTTTAGGGTACAATAAATATATAAAGTCAAGATAGACCACGTACGCCTGCTAGATTTTGTACATCAGTCAACGATATCAATTTCGTTGATTGGTTGGATGAACATCATTCGCCGACTACCTATATGTAGTGTATTTCGCTTTTGACGTTGTGTGATGGCGGGTCAATCTCACAGCAGAAATTTGTCAAGGTGCATGCTCGTTCAGTGTTGAATTTTTTTTACGCTGCCAGCGCCATGCCTAGAGTGGACCGCAATTGAAATGCAATCAATTTCAACCAAATATCTTATAATGAAGCGAAAATTGTAATATATGAAAAAGGTTTACAGTGCATAACCTACCAAGGTTGGGTATAACATATTCTGACGGGATACATTACCATTTGTGAAAAGGGCTCTGTTGTATGGTATCAAGGTAAGGTCGCTAATAATTTAAATGCGAAATCATGCGAAATCCCGCTTCGACATTGGCGGGGCTTTGTATATGAGTGTAGAGTTGTTGATGTGTGCGAGATTATCTGATTCCTGCAGTAGAGGCATTTGTGCATATATTTAGCCCGATAAATTTGATATAATTTAAAACATGTTTTTGAAACACCCTATTTTTTCCCTTCGTTCGCATCACCTCAAAGTATGAAAATGCTTGCGCAATATGCTGCAAATTATATATGTTTGTGTATTTTGACTTATTTTCGAAAATTGCTATATGTCAATTTTTGTTAGTAGCAGGTGTGAGGAGACCGAACGGTCCCAGGAAGAGAAAACGAAACGTCTGCACAACTTATTGGACTCTCTTGCCTCGACAGCGGAACCCACGGCTCAACAGCTGTCGAAAAGTGAGTCCAACTATGGGAGTATAGGTTACCAACCTGAGGATAGATATGGAGCTCCTTTCCTCATGCTCACATGCACATGCACAGTGTAGTTGACTGATAAGCATGGCAAATTCAGCGTTATTGGTAGTCCTATAGCTGGGAACACGAGCGCTAAAATTCAATCAGACTTAACTCAATCGACAGCTAGTGTTGCACCTATTTCAAAAATACATATTAAAATCTCAAGAGCTTCTTGAAGGTCCCTCCCAATGTCGCGAAATCTGTCGTCTCGATAATTATTCGCACAAATTGGATTATCTAGCAGATGTTTGCCGATGGCAGAATTAATGACCTTTGATAGGTCAGCATCAAGTTTAGGCGGATGAGTCAAGGGTGAGCTTTTCACCTAGTGTGTTACATTTGCCCTGATAGATCTGGGGGCATGCTTGTTTATGCGTTCCTGCGGACGCTGTCACGAACCCGATGATCTGATTCTACCATCGGCAAACATCTGCTAGATCAGTGGTTCTTAACCTTGCCCACAGCGCCCCCCAGGGGGCGCTGGCGACTTTGAAGGGGGGCGGAAGCGCTCAGGGGGCGATATGGGGGGCGCTGGGCTCAGGGG
>ATSW01016921.1:0-22635 GCA_000444245.1 Botryllus schlosseri
TCTCAGTACTACTCGGTGCGCGCAACTCGAGATTAACATATGTTTTGAGTAAATGATATTTGAATGTCTGACCAACGTAGTTAAGAATTCATTTATTACGATCGAACACCGGTGTTACATTGAAAGTTATCATGTTGTGAACATCCTTATTAACACATTGGTTTGACATACGAGATTTTGTAATAGTCGATCATATTTTGATTAATACATTATTAACGGTAATTAGACCCGGTGTTGTGTTAAAGGTTATGACAGTAACAAACTTTTCGGAAACATTGGTATTAACAAATTGATTTGTAAAACTATGCGTGTCTGAAATGTTATTGATTTGAAAGATATTCCGTGTTGGTACAAATCACTCTGCGTATTACGGATATCAGAAAATATTTTACAAATGTAATTGTTTCCAGTAACCAAGACTAAAGATGAAACAGCAATTTCGGTATTCAAACATTGAACACCCGATCCAAAATGCTTCATTGGTCGAATTCGCGACGGCTAATTGAAACGACTACGTATAGAGTCAGTATATCACAATATCGTTACTATTGGATCGAACGATTGATACGATTTATTGTCGGAGTTACCAATGCATAGATCACCACATCAAGTACGTCACGATTGTTTACCCACACAAGTATACGCATAAACGAGGTGTTGATAGAATGTGTCGGTGCACAAACATCATGGAAAACAAATTCATGTTACCCGGTGAACAATTGTGACGTACTTGATGTGGTGGTGTATGCATTGGTATTTCTCATGAACACATAACACGTTCTGTAACATGTATTATTAAATGTTGGTCATTGGTTCATGAGTGAATATCCGAATCCGGTCCACATACTTTCTCATATTAGTGATCCGGTTTCAGTTGACTGGAGCGACATGTATTGACCGGTAAAGACACAATATAGTAAACAGACCTTAGGAAACTCAGAAGTAACCCGCGATGGGGAACATAAATTCATCTGTTTTCCGAACACCAGTATCCGTGTACCAACCAGTTACCAATGTCGCCGAGGAGTGTTTAATTCAGACATTTTGACTCTGGACAATCGAAAGCACGAACCCGGACATCACAGACCTATCGAAGCCTATAGTCCAAGTAAAAAAGGTTTGTTACCCAGGGAAAAAATAAATTTCCAAGTGAAAAAGGTTTGTTACCCAGGGAAAAAATAGATTTCCAAAGAAAAGGGGGTTGTTACTCTATGAAACGATGGAACCCCAAAGTGAAAATGGATTGTTACTCTGAGTAAACGATAAATCTCGAAAGGAAAATGGTGTTTTTACTCTGGTAACGGCTGACCTTCAGATAAATTATTTCCCAGTTATTATTCAGACATTCAAATCTCGTATACTCAAAATATAATATGTACCTTAATATTTACCTTTACAATCAAATAAAAAAGACCGATCATACGAATACAACCAGAATGAATTAATTCAAATTTCTGAGTTGCAGTGATATAATCAAGTAGGTGAAAACTAGATTTATAACACTTGTCAATGTTGTGAATAATTCTTTGGAGTATGGTGAGATGTTAAAATGTCGCTTTGACAAACGAAAAGTCGGATCGCGAATAGAGTTGCAATGTTTCATTACTTGTTTCCAATCAATGTGCGTATAATATCGAAATGGGACTGTGGGAAAGTTGATAGGCATGTTTGTCAATCCTATTTCAATTCACACTACGGCAAAGTCAAAATATTTCGTTTCGGATTATCTCAATTTACCTATTGAACATCTTGCGAATGGATTCCGACACCGTACTAAAACTAGATCGCTATGTCTGATGCATTATCGTGTCAGCGACGAAGAATTTACAATTATTTAACACCTTTTTGAATGAACGCCAACTTCGCAAAGGATTAGGGTTGGATCAGAAAGAAGTGGGAATTTGTCGGTATTCGAATCACCGTCTGTCACGGTTCTGTTATTCTTTACGTAATAAATCTTACCAGCGAAACCCAGTTCTGTGACATACTGATCACCAAAATATTACATTGTCAACGATCGGCATGTATGTAACAGGAAATCGTGAGTGATCGCTATGTCTGAGGCGTTATCTTGTCAGCGAGCGCGGGATTTGCAACCGATTTCACACCTTTTTGAGGTGTTAGTTAGCGAACGCGGCTATTGTTGCTATTGGAATCGCCGTCTACACCGGCTCTGTGGTTAACTAATTACCAAAACATACCATGCGACTGATTCCTAGATTTAGCAAACTATTTCACACTTTTTTTGCTGAAAGTACGACATGTCGACGCAGCCTATACCTGAAAGTACGATTCACCGCCGCGTCCATAAGAATAACGATATATTAAAGTCACACTCACCGTAAACGTTCGGATTACCTCAAATTGGTCATATATAATAATTTGCGAAAGTATGATTAACTAAGAGTCAATCACGTGATTATTTACTTTACCCGAAAGGCCCCCATACCACCGCAGCCTATACCAACAACGTTAGTCAAATCATCAACAGTCTATACCCGAAGGGTCACCATTGTCACCGCACCTATACCTGAAAGGTAACCATGCCACGACTAGTTTTCACGGCTCCATGCTGCCGCGTCCATACCGGAAAAGGTAACCATGCCACCACGAGTTTTCACGACACCGTGCCGCCGCAGCCTATCACCGTAAAGGAAACCATGCCACGGCAGCCATAAGACACAATGGCACCGTGCCACCCCCGCCATAAGACATAAGGGTCACCATGCCACCCCCGGTTTCTCGGCACTGTGCCACCCCACCCATAAGCCACAATCGTGACCGATCTACTACACTACTGTCTTCTTATCGCCAAATTCTATAGCGAAACTGTGGCTACTGTTGCTGCTGAAAAAATTTCTTCCATTCTTTCGACGTCAATTCAAAATCTCCCGATATTCGGATCGTAGTTCCTATCCTACGCTCATTGGTGGTTATTCATTCCGATTTTACAGTCACTCTTGGCAGTGATCGACTGGTGGATTATTGCTTGTCTTGATGGTGATTATGTAGCTTGTGGAACTACATCGCAGCCTTACGGCGATTTCAATTGTTCTGAGTTCTCCATCTCGGATATTCGTAAGTAAATGACTTTCATTCATCTCGCATAACCAACAGCAACGATAGTTAGTGCCCTCAGCTGTTTGTTTCAAATATTTGGTATGATACCCAGGAAATGACAGCGTGAAACAAAAATGGGATGGGTGGATTGTAAGATCGTGAAACGAAAACAGAATCATAGTACTTTGAAATGCATCTGAAACTAAATCCTACATGAATTCAAATCACGGCTCTGGAGTCGAAGTCGGTGGAGTCGGAGATAGAGTTTGGCTGATTTTCGCTAGATGGAGTCGCGGAGTCGAAGTTGGAGTCGTGGAAAAAATAGGGACGGGAGTCAGATTCGGAGTTAATGAAAATGACCCCGAGCTCCAACTTATTTAATATGTAAAAAAATCATTTTCATAGATATCTTTTCAATTACTTACAATCAATCACTGTAATTACTAAAGATACAGATCACGGGTGGCCAGATCGTGCCTCGCAGGCCAAATGTGGCCCTCGAGAAGGTTTTGTATGACCTGTATAACGCAGAGCGAATGTTTGTAGTTGTATAATTGACTCCAGAAGGTTACGTTAACAATTCGCTCCGTGTTTCTTCTTTTGACGGACCGGCGTAACCGCGCCGTACGGCCTTGTTGGCTGACGTACCACGACCTGTCTATTGCACACGTATTTGATGGATCACACTGACGAATATATTTTGTTCTGTCTCCACGACTTGTAACTTTATTGAATCACGTACGGCAATGGAATGGCTTCCGAATCAGCGAATAATGAATGAATGAATGAATGTGCTCTTCAACCGGGGTTGTCGTACACCCTAGGGCAGGGGTTGGCAAACTTTTGAGCTCGCGGGCCGCATTCAACATCTGAATCCATTGGCGGGCCGCACTATATAAAATCGGATTATAAACCAAAGCGCAATATTGGTATTTGATTATATAGGGCAGGAATTGGCAAACTTTTGAGCTCGCGGTCCGCATTCAACATCTGAATCCATTGGCGGGTCGCACTACATAAAATCGGATTATAAACCAAAGCGCAATATTGGTATTTGAATATATAGTGAGGACGGTGTCCGGTCTATACCGAGAAGGACAATACAGAGAATGGACATTACCGAGAATGCAATATATGCAATACAGGCATGTTATGCATATGAACAGGTCGTGTGTGTGCATCACGGCGTGACCTCATTCTGTATCGATCCTCAGATATAAATTTCTCGACAACGTCCGTCCCAGTAAGCTAGATTCTTGGCATTGGCCATTCTCGGTAATGTTCATTCTCGGTAATGTCCGTTCTCGTTATTGTCCATTCTCGGTAATGTCTGTTCTCGATAATGTCCGTTCTCAGTAATAGCATTTTTGGTAATGTCCATCTCGGTAAAAGTATTCTTGGTAATAGTGTGGAATCAGTGAGGACACGGAGATACTCATTTTAGCAAACCAAGCATTGCTCTGATGATATCGTACATGCTTCAGGAACAGTGGCGAGATTTAGCAGGCTGGTTGACCTCACTAACCAATTTCTCAAAACTATAGAGATAAAAGTCGGTGGCCCCGATTCCTGGACCAGGATTGAAATTTAAATCTGTCAGCAGCGATCTGTTCATAGATTCGCTAATTCCAATTTGTTTCAGTTCCAGGAAACACAATGCTGACGGCATCATAACTAGGCTTACCATATTTTGAAAATGCACAAAGAGGACACTTTTTCAGAAATTTGCAAGATGCAAAACCGGAGTAGAATTCTCAAAAATCGGTGAATTTTTCCCACTTTGTGATCGGTTGACTAAAAAAATGGTCATCTTTTCGTTCAGAGCTAAATTCACCGTTTTCACTCCGAAATACCGCTGGACCGTCACTTCTGTGTTATTTTGCGGCATATCAGACCTAAATTTTCGAAAAAACAGGACAAAACGGCCTCCTCCGAGGACACTTTCAGAAAAGTCAAAAAAGAGGACAAATCCTCTTAAAAGAGGACGTATGCTAAGCCTAATCATAACAAAGTTAGCTTCAAACGCGCTTCTACTGTGTGTGGATAAAATATAAATACCCTAATTCTAAGCATACAGAGAAGGACTCTATCTAAGAAACGCGCGAATTGTTTTTTATAAGAACAACACTGAAATAATTAAAACCGGAGAAACTGGAATGGCCAATCTGAAATCACACTCGTGATCCGAATTATGTCAATCTCGTTTAGGATTTCTGTGATTTTTAGCAGTTGAAACCCTTCAAACTGCACAGGCTTTAACATCGGGCTGTCGCGCCAGACATTAAACAGAACAAATTATATTGGACGTATTTACCTCAGAACAGTGGTTCTCTAACTTTGCCAGTCACGCCACATTATGATAGTGAAAGATTTCGCCTCTTCCCTTATCGCCATATCACAAAACGCAACCAGGATGCTAGCAAACCTAACGGGTAGTTTGATTACACGGAAGGCTACGACTGTGGATGAGAGATTTATAAATATAAAATTCAGACTGAATACAGAGCAATAATTGCGAATTTGTTGTAAGTTTTTTTAATCGATCTCAGCTTCGCACCCCTCTTCAGATGCCTTCACGCCCTCAAGGGGGGCGTGCCCAAGTTTGAGAACCACTTCCTTGAAATTATCATGGTGAAATATACTAAAAACTTTAATCAAGTCCCTGCAATATTTCGATTTTTTGTACGCAATTTATCAATATTTTTAAGAAGTTTCTTCAGACTCTCGCAGGCCGCACAGAGCGGTGTTGCGGACCGCATGCGGCCCGCGGGCTGTAGTTTGCCCAACCCTGCCCTAGGGTGTACTAGAATTTGCAAACGGTGTACCACTTGGATGGGGTGTACAGCGGTGTACCAGATCCGGATTACAATTAGCCGATGCCTAGCTATCACAAAGTTAGCAAAGTGGTACGTTGTCTCAAGTGTAATACTGTACACCGCTTGATTGTGATGTCACAGGCAAATATTTCTCCTATTCATTTAGCCGTCGGCAACAGACCAATGGTTCCGTTTGGTGTTGAAAAGTATGCAGTTAACAAACATGTGTTCAGCTAGTTACAGTGTTCCCTACCAGGGCGGGATTTCCCCCTTGGGGGGCATTTGGAATTTTTTAGGGGGGAATCTGGCCTAAATTTCTTAGGGGGAGCCCGGCTTACGCATTGTATCGGAAGATACACTGGGTTCACAACGGATTTAGATTTTTGTGGTATCGAAATTAATTCTTAAGAATTGTATGTTTCTTTGGCGAATTTCATGCTAGGCCTATGTTTAAATGCCTTTAGTAGATATTACACCCCGCTGATAAAATGAGGCTCATGCGACGATTTCGTTGCACCCGCGACCGCCTCTCGACCAAATTAATACTAAGCAGGAAAACGTCAAGCCGAATTCAGCTAGAAGTCCGATAGTGAAATTGTCTAACGTTTTAAGCCAACATATGAGCTAACGTGAGAAACATACCGAATTCGGCAATTCAACTCAAGTCCATAGCAAGCCGACTTGTTGATTTGGGCCTATTTTTCCTCAGCGGCTACATGACCGGTAAAATTCAACTGTGCTTTACCAAAGTTTAGTGCGGTCCGCATTCGATATAGTTCGGACATATCTGAATATGTTTGGTCATTAATTGCTCAGTCAACAAACGGTTGCGCGTTAAAAGGCATATTTATTTAGTCACAGGCAACTTTTTTATAGGGGGGGAAATTTTAGCTCAAATATCGGCCAAGGGGGGAACGAGACGAAAAAGGTTGGGAACCACTGAGCTAGTCATTTGTCTTTAGGTGATTTTTGAGAAAACCGCCGCGATAGCTCGGACTTCTTGAATCGGTACTTATTCCTACCCGGCGGTAATAAATGCCGAAATCCATATAAATGAAGTGACGTATAGCCAGCCAGGGTCGATACAGCTTCCATGTTGAAATCGAAACCCCTTTGTTTTAAAATGCCGATTTTACGTCCAATATTTCGCCATACATTTGCTATTTAGTATTTTGTTATTAATGATGCAAATTAGCGATATTAGACTGTGTATAGCGACATACAATCACGTGTGTGGTGTTGGGCAGGCCTGATACGATGTAGGCTGGTGCGCCTGCTATCAACGCTGACTGAATTACCGCTTCTGCAGCAGTAGCTTTACCTACTGTCTCCCCAATACTGTTACATTTAGGTTGATTATCGTTCGTAATGTCACGCTGACACAAAATAAATCCCAATTTGCGTGGCGGGCGGCCTAACTGGCTGCGAATAGACTCTATGTGACCAAATACTACCTTATTCAAATCCAAGTTTTTGACTGCAATAACTTCGTTTTTACTGGTTGGAATTGAACCAAATTTGAAGAACATCATTTATATGGACAACCTAATACTTTCATGGGGTAAATAGAAAAATTCCACATTTTTCGTCATTTATTTTTATATTATAAATAGAAACTTTCTACTTCCGTAGCCATGCGGCTACTGGTTGGAATTGAGCCAAATTTGGTGTGTAGGCTTAAGTTAGGTAACCGAACAATTTTATCAAGTAGCTAGCACGATTTCAGGAATAAACTCATTTTTGAAGACCCCTAATGAACAGGGGTGTACAAGTTTTGAGCAAACGTTAAAAGGGTGTACCACGTCGAAAAGGTGAAGAGCACTGGTCTATACGTTGTATTACACGCATATATATATATTACAGCCAAGAGAGATTTCATGCACAAAAATCGTACGATTTATTTTTTATCTGTATTCACACGATATATAGGCGACTTACACATCTTATCGGGTTTCTGCATCAGGGAATTAGGTAAGGTTCTCAAGCTTCCTACTGTTCGAATCTTAAAATGGCGTGAACAATATAGTGCGTTAAAGCCTGCAGTGCTAGGTAATTCACGAAATTACTTAAAGCATCGTGTAAAATTGCAAGACCAATCAAAATTCGATTAGCCTGGCCGTGAAACGTTACGATGACTTGAACATCAGTCTCGACGAACTGACGTAATCAGAGCCCAGCCGCATTCAGCGCAGATCTTCGTATTTGACCATGAACTAGAATATTCCGTAGCAGATTTTTTTGACTTGAATTTTGTCTTAGCACTTCGCATTATCCATTGGCACATTTTTTGCATTTAATATAGGAAAACCCTCCTATAAATTACTAATACTGGCAGTTTATAAATTTGTGTAGAGCTTAGTTCGTAATTACGAGATAACGTTTCGTCCAACATGGGCTAGTAGCCTAGTATATTTATTGATTCAATTCATTCATTACCTTTGAAAGAATTTCGTGTTTCGCACAATTAAAGGCATGACTGAACGCTGCACAGTTGCAAACTGAGTATTCATGAAATAATTGCTATCAATTTGGAACTTAGTAATATAAGTATTGTTTTTCACGTTACTGAATTTCGTTCGCTCTTTCCAGGCCACTAAAAATAGAATACCTACATTCAAGTAGTCCACGCAATGGCTGAAAAATCTCTTGTGACCCTTCGGCCGAGCAGTCTGGTTGGTTGGTATGGGTTTTTCTATTGATGCCCGGCTACTGTCGCCTTGTGTACCAGGCCGAAAGTTTGATTAGAACAGGGCTGGCCGCCCGACAGTTTTGAGTTGCCCGCGAGGTAATTTCCAAAATTATTAATATTATCAAAAATGAATTGCAGAGATTGTGAACTTGCAAGGCCAACCAAGAATTTGATTAGTCTGGTCGCAAGTCTTGAGATTTGATGAATAAAATATGAGTTCCGACGCATAGGCAGATCCACAAGCCATTCACATTTCGGTAGATCTTCATACACTACAATAAAGCAGAATACTTTGCGATGTATTTATCATATGTAAAAATTTATTACACACTTCGCGCAACATATTGTCACTCGATTTCTTGCTTTTAATATTGTTACCCTTTTGTGAAAATGAAAGAACGCCTAATGTATCAGGTGGAGTGAACCTATATTCGTGATTACGAGACAAAGTGTCATTCAACATACGCGACCTTGCGTTGCGCTTGCAGAAAGAACGTCGACTGTATGAAACCTAAGCCCAAAATGATTGACGCTTGTTGGTCAAAGCTTCCGATATCGATATGTCCAGGCGATGAATAGTCCATTTCTTGTCAACTGAGACCAGCGATATAGAGTAGGCGCGCAATATAGTCAAGTGACAATATTATTGACGTATGAACTTCGAAAAATTTTCGCGCTTCTCGAGGCTACACTGTTAATAAAAAAGGTGTACCTCCACACCTCTAAAGGTGGTACAAGCAAAAACACCCCATACACCCCTGGAGGTGGTTTATGCCATGATTCACCTACCTCCTAAGGTGACCAAGCTACCTTCCCACCCCATAGCATCGTCGCCTACATGGTTGTATTAATAGTTATCTCACCTTTGCTGAACCCTACAGATTCCATAAAACCGGCTCAATTTTCAATCATATATTGTTACAGCGACAATTGAATTGCGGCAATAAATAAATCAACGAAATAAATCGAACTTGAAATAGCTCAACAGCAGAGGTGGTTAGTAATGAAGTGATCCAATCAGATTTTGCTTGCTAGTTCAATTGTCAGGATTTTAGACTGTGACGTCTATTCCATAGTTCACAGTTTGTTAACCAAAACTAGAACTGTACGTTTTCACTTGAAAACTCTACTTCTTCTTGTGCATGAATACAAATCAAACCTATGTAGTTCTACTCCATAGTTTACAGTTTGTTAAGCAAAACTAGAACATGTACGTTATCACTTGAAAACTCTACTTTTTCTTGTGCATGAATACAAATCAAACCTATGCAGTTCTACTTCATAGTTTACAGTTTGTTAAGCAAAACTAGAACTGTACTTTCACTTGAAAACTCTACTTCTTCTAGTACATGAATACAAATAAACCAATGTAGTTCTGCTTAATAGTTTTCAGTTTGTTGAGCAAAACTAGAACTGTGCTTTTTCACTTACTTGAAAACTCCACTGCTTCTTGTGCATGAATACAAATCAACCTCTATAGTGCTGCTTAATAGTTTTAAGTTTGTTCAGCAAAACTAGGCCTATACTTGAAAACGCTACTAGTACATGTACGTACATCAATAGAAATCATCCTCTCTAGTTCTACTTTATAGTTTTCAGTTTGTCAGGCAAAGCTAAGCATAAAATACTTACTTGGAAATCGCTGCTTCTACTTCCGTACAAATCATGACCAGTTTGACCACCTCTACTCATAACTCAAGCAACCTTAAGAAGGTTTATGGCTCTTAGTGGTACTTTTATGGTGGGAAAATTAGCCACATGTTCGCACAACAATTGCATGAAGCGATTGTTGAGCGAGGAAAATGAAATGTCAAAAACCCACTAAATCATCACCAATACAGCGAAAGCATGCAGCAAGTCACTGTAGAGGATGACAATCCCCTCGAAATACACCTTTCTCCACCGCAGCAGAAAATCGTTGGGGACGGAGTAGTTGCCTTTTCCTGAAAGTTTAAGTATATTTATTAGCATCAATCCAAACCACAGGAAATACTTTCTTCTTAATATGACACATTATACTATAAACAAACTGGAAACCGGTACAATTTGGTACTCCTGTGGGACATGTAGCAGCGTGAATTAATTGCTCACTACAATATATTAGATACGTTCATGAAGCAACTTATATGGTTTTGCGTACCGTGGAAACACTACTGCTTCTACTGACATAATTATGATCATGTGTTCAGAAATGGCGGCCCTTCTATTTTTTGAGTACTCGAGCATGCTGCGCCTGCTTGCAGTATATAAGTGCTGTACCGCTGGAATACCTGAATTTCTACTTCAGCACCAATCCATTTACTTTTAGCAGTGTATTATTTCGTCTACTAGAATGGGACACGGGAATCGGTTTGCACCAGAATTTGAGCTGAGTTTTCACGTTGATCAGGATGACATAAACCATGCATCGAAATAAGAGCTCATAATTTCAAAAATTCCACCAATTACAAAAACCATTTTGCAGTGTGCGGCTTAACGTATGAATTATATTGGTCTTTTCAATAAATAGACGGATATCATTTAGTTTCCTGTTGAATGAAAATTGAGGAGGCAGGAAAACTTCTTATTTTCCCTCTCTATTTGGAAACCGAGTTTTTAACAAAAATCTCTTACCCCGCAGGCCTCAGATAGTAACGGACAGTCTGCCAAAATGCTGTCGGTGTTGGCGTCATGTAAAATAGTTTTTCTTCGGTGCAGAAAGGTTCTCGCCAGTTTGTCGCCAATATTAATTTGTGCGGAGGGTTTGCTCTTTTTTGCTTCGATTTTCTGAAGCTTCAGGTGAGAATTGATGCTGAATTCATGTTCACAGTCCTCATTCCATATCACACTATCCTGAAGGAATGCAGATCTATTTAGTCATCGAGGCAGAAAGAAAATGTGCTCTCAGCATCTTACTTCGGATACGTGTTAATCCATAGCCTGCGCAGTTCTTTCAAGCGGTCCCGCAAGAAAAACTTCCATGATTGCTGCAAAATGGAGAATGATTTAAATGGAAGTCATGAAGATCGGCATACTGAACGAAGCAGCGATATGTATTGGAGAACACTTACATATTCAGAATGAACACCAACACCATGTCTCTTTCTCCACCATGATAGGATACTTCTGCACTAATTTCTTGCACAAGTTATCGTAGCTGGATGATCCTGGGTATATACAAAAATAGAATTTATACGGTAGTGTAGGTAGATCATCTTCGTTTGCAATCAGTTCAGGGCACGAAAACCACCTCGAAAGCGCATTCTATGCGCAGTCTGAAATCGGTATTGTTGCAAGCAATTGAAGTGCCACAATCAGTGGTGGCCCTACGAGCGGGGGGGCCCTGGGCGAGACTTTCCGGGGGGCCCCCTATAAGTATCTATCCGTAACTTCTGGGGGGCTCCGCCCCCCAGACTCCCCTTCCGCATCGCTTATTATTATCTATCTTTCACCACCGCGAAGGTTTGCCCAGGTGCTGGATTCGGCCATGTCTATTTTGCATGTGTGCAAGGTTAGACTACATCAAAACTAATTAATTCTACCGCATGCAGAGACGTGATGATTATCGGGATACGGGACTTTTCTAACAAATGCAGTGATTTGATGATGATTGACACATCTGTACGGAATCATATTCTTGCTTGGTGCACGGATTTCCATGTTTATTCTCCTTGAAAAAAGAGCAAAATCCAAATAGGGGGGGCCCCTTCGACCAGGGGGGGCCCGGGCGACCGCCCACCTCGCCCACCCCAAAAGCCACCACTGGCCACAATATGTAATTGTTATGGTCATTGTGTTGTGGCGCTCCGATTATTATAAGACAATGCAGAGTCATTGAGGCAGGAGCTTTCTATCAAGACCAAATTCATTGAATTTTGGGCTAGGGTCCCCAGCTATTGGCTTACCAATAAACCTGCTGTCATTCTATATTAAGATTCGATAACACAACATTTATTTCATCAGAAATATTTTGAAATATACCTCCAGCAGCGAATGGATATAATGCCGCGGTAGTATTTCGTACCGTAACAGCAGAAGTGTCGTTACCTAAATTGCATGACACCTTCTGTGCAGCTTATATCAAGCAGCACATGATATGATCATGTGGTAGAGATAACCAACTCTAAGAATCGTACCATGATAAATAAACTGACATAATATTCAAGTTGCAGCTTACATGATGTATAACATGGCCGGCTTGGTCACCTTGCCGGTGGCTGCCAGTCGCAGTTAGTACCGGTACTTTCGTTAAATAGAGCATGAACTGAGAATACATAATTAATAGAGCTACTTACCAATACCAGCGGACAAGAAAGGCTGGAGAATATCCTCACATCTATTCGTTCAGCAAAGACGACGACCGATTTTCCAAACAGCACGCAACAAAACAAACTATGCGATGGCGATTCGCTCATCGCTTGGAGAGTGCGCAACTGCGCATGCGTGAATGAGATAGCACAGGTTGTGGCATTCTTACGTAACATGAGGGTCAGTCAGCGATTTTCCCTCATCAAATGCGAGCGCAGCCAATGCAGTCATATTATTATTAGGGCTGGGCACAATGATTCGAGTATTCGAATCTGAATCGAGTATTTATTTTAATGATTCGAGTCGAGTCGATTTTTCGAGTACTGAAATTATACGCTCCACACCACTGAAAGTTAATTTATCAACGAGAATTATAGTTTCGATATTAATTTTCATTGTTGAAGCATTGAAACCTTGATTGGCGGCATCGTAGCATACTAAACATACAATAGAAAGCTACCAAGGTTACTGGACGTAGCACATTTCTGAAGTCATGAATATCCCACAACATTGTCACCAAGTGGAATGCAATCGGTATGGTCGAAAAATGCCCCAATATCTTCTATGTGATGGATGACAGACATATTATTCTTTATGGTGGCTTAAACGGTACATATTTGAACTTTGACTTCTTACACTATGTTATGACGTCATAATGAGTGATACTCGACTACTCGACTCGAAGCATATCACGTGATTCAGAATCGAATCACTCAGGTACGCGATTTTGCCCAGCCCTAATTATTATGTCCGCAGCGAGAGAACGGTATTTGAATTGAATTGAAGATATCCTACTCGGACTAAACTGAACTAAATAATGCAATGTGGCCCGCGCAATAGTTCGTCAATCAAACGTGGCCCTTTGGCTGAAAAGGTTGGCCACCCCGGTATTAGAACAAGACTTCCAAATTATTCGTTTCGACAGGAGTGCAAATTCTATAATAGGCGCTGCTGTGAAAGGGCTAGTTGGGATTTCTGATAATGCAATGTTAATGCCATGGCTCCTTGCAGCTTCGAAGATAAATTGTCTATTAGTTGAGTATCTCGGACATATTAGCAGGAAATGCTCCACTGATTCACGTTGTGCGCACAGTTCACGTAATCCATTTTCATGGCATCCGATCCTGTGCAGATGTTCGCTCTGCCCGCAACGGCCAGTTTGGAGTCGGATCAAGATCGACGACTCACGACTTGAGAGACAAGAAATTCCTTGGTATTGCGAATCTTTGTTGACTACTTAAGATTTCCACTTATTCCAGCATTGGTCAATAATGATGGATTTCCATTCTTTTGGAGTTTGACTGTGGGTCTGAGCGATGTCAGGACTTTCGTCTGATGCTGCGGATTTTGCGATCCAATCTGCCTCTTCGTTTCGATCAACGACCATTTGACCTGGAATCCAGATAATGATGACCCGTAATGAACGCCCAGAAAGGATCCCGAAAAGCATAATTATATCGGAAACAATCTGATTATCACGTTGTCGGGCTTGAAGTTCGAGAAGGTCACTTAGACTATCCGATAGTATAGCTATGTTTGACTGATCTGGACACTCGCTACGCGCCCAATTTAGGGTATTCAGAATTGCAATAAGTTATGTTGAAAAACTGATGGATTTCAATCGAAGGCAATGCAGGAATCGCCTCCGAGTCTTTTGACATGGAAACCTGCCCCACATTCAAATTTCGTTTTCGATCCATCAGGTGATATTTAGAAAGAATATAGAGGTTGGATTCAATCCTGGGTGTTGTAATATTAATATTATTATTATCACAAACATGAGTGGTGCTTTTCGCCATTTATGGCCTTGTGCGCCACGGTCGTCAGGAAATTTAAATCAAGCAGTACCTAAATGAACTTATTACAACTTATCACGAATACGAATGACGAGAATAGGTTGCGTATGGTGAACGGCACATGTAGCTGATTGCAATAGGTTATTAAAAATGATCGATGAAAGTCGTATTTAATGCACGATATCAAAAAGTGCTCGACTGTTTCGACGAAATCGCATTCTTCGCACATCGGAGAGTCTGAGCAGCCGATTCTGAATAAATGGGATGCTACTTCACAGTGTCCTGACCGTAGTCGAAATATCAGGCGTTCGATATGGCGACTGCCATTTTTCCCGGGTCCTGTGGTGAGTGTGCTGTGGAATTGCTTGTAGTGGGATCCCCACTCATCGGCAGAGTATTCGCATTGCCAGATCTCCTGGGTAACATTTTTCATCGCGGCTTTGGCGTCTGGCACGGTAATGATTGAAGTTTGGCTCGATTGATATTGCGTTGACGAGCCTATACTCGGGCTAATTCATCTGCTTTTTCGTTACCTGAAATTCCTGCGTGTCCTGGAACCCAAGAAAATTCGACAGCGATACTGGTATCATGCATATGTTTAAATATTTCCAATATGGATACAATAACGTTATTTGATGGTCGGTTCAGAGGTCTAGAAACCGCCGTTAATGCGGATAGGCAATCTGAGAAGATGACGTTAGTGTGGTTTCGCGTGCCGTGGTCGAGTATCCTGAGTGTTGTATGTTGGATATGATAGATTGCAAGTGCGTATCGACGGTGTAACATCGTTTTCCATTATATTGATTCTGGATAAAGATTATATTCGGGCATTTCCAAGTCATTCGGCCTTGTGAGCATATTGAAAGTTCCGAATCGGAATAATCCCGAAATATTTCATGCCAATTCTGCTCTATGTTCGCGGTGTACATGGTTGGTTTTCGATTGCCATGATGTGGCAGCGATAGTTGAAGCAGGCTTGCAGATGTCGCAAGTACATAGGTAGTTCATGTCACAAGTGGAGTAAAGCATACGATGGCGTACTCGACATTTCACCAGTGCATATTCTCAGCGCTTTGTTCTGAAACAACTGTAGCGCTTTCGATGCGTATTTTGGTGATAATAAGTAAGCCTCAAACCATATTCCATAACTGATCTTATCAAAGTTTTGTATACGATCATAAGGAAAGACATGGAGGCACCCCCGGTAGTACCGGCAAATGCCCCTAATACATAGAGCCGTCTTGAAATCTTTGCGACTACCAAAGGCGAATGCGGACCATAGTCGAGTTTTGCATCAAATGTCATCCCTAAATATTCAAACTCTTGTTCTAAGCGCATTTCGATCTGTCCAATAAGTAAATTGATATTTGGGTACTTGCGCTTTCTCGTGAACCCTTCTCGTGAATCCTAAATGTATACGTCACCTGCAAATACATTGATGTTAGTCGAAAGGTCATGAGGGAGGTCATCGATCATGACCGCAAACAAAGTCGGATGAAACACACTTCGTAGTGGAATACTATTATCGAGCGCAAACGTGTGTGATAAGGTGTGTTACCGAGACGAACCTGAAAGTTCCGTTGTTAATGAATGGATGCACCCACCGCAGTATGTTTCCTGTGAGGCCGATTTTCCGCAGTTCAAGTACGATGCTGTCCCTCCAAATCATGTCGTAGACCATTCCAAAGTCCAAGAACAGCGCTAAAAGGAATATTTTATTGATTAATGATTTATAGATATCGTCGTGTGGTGCAATATTGAGTAGACCGTTTACGTCGAACGTGAGTGTCATGTTCTTGTCCGTTCGAGCCACCAAGTTAGTCTGTTATTAATTATATTCCATTGTGTCACAGATGCTGCTCGTTGGAGAAATTGGTCTATAGGAAGAAGGATTAGTCGCGGGTCTGCTACCTTTTAGAATCCCAGATGCTAAGCACTAGCCCAAAACCCACCAATTATTGATAAAATCTAAACGTTTTGGAGGCTATATTCACTGAGGTTTAGAACCATTGCGGAACAAATTCCATTAATGCCCGGCGCAGTATTCTTACTAAGTCGCAAGACATCAGAAAATTCTGAACGGGTGAAAGTTAGGTTCATCATCTCATCGCTCGAAATTTCGACCAGGACTGCGAGAATGGTGTTGCTGCAGAAATAGGAGTGGCGTTGCCAGAGTAATGCGCCTATATTTTCATCACTACTGGTTGACGCGAAATGTCGAGCCAGTGTGTTTGACATGTTGGCATTGTCTGTGATTAGTGCGCCGTTCGAGACCAATTGGTTTATTTGAGTCCACGAGCGCAAGCCTGACATGGAACGAATTATGCGCAAAACTTTCGTCAACTTGGAATTGCGATTTAGGCTGTTTGTTTGTTTTGAGGTATTCGTGGTGTTTGTCGACTATTATGGTCATTTACACAGGCCGATATTATTCTTAGTTTCCGTGACTGCCAACTTATAGCACGGCCCACCTCTAGGCTTTTTGTAAGAAACCGCTCACGCGGATGAGATTTAGGCTGTTACAAAAAGACTCCCAGTAAGATCGTTTTGCATCGACTAGCGTTTTTCTCGTACGCGCTCGCTGTTGCTTGAATTTAATAACATCATCAACGCTATATGATTGCTTCATTTTTTGACAAGAGGCCCGGTTTGACCGGACAGCTTGCGAACAACTATAATTCCGCCAAGGCATACTACTTTTTCTAACTTCCTTTGTAAGCGGAATGGTATGCTTAGCGGCTTGGAATATGACGTTGGTTATATCTTCTATCGTCAATTAACCGGCGTCGTTACAGAGGTTTGAGAGTTACTGATACTAAATGTTCTTGAAATCTGGGCACCTGGCCGGATGTGACCACGATGGGTGATGTTGATCTTTGATATTGACTTTCATGCCGAGGCTCTTCAGTATGACATAGTGATCACTGCCAAACAGTGCGTACGTGATTGTTGCTTGCATCCAGTGCACAATATCCTTTGACGCAATTGTAAGATCAAGTACCGATGTTGCGCCGAGACTGGTTAAAGATAAGCTGATACGATAGTGGAGATGGCAGTGTTGATCATCACTATTTCCAGATCCTCCATCACAGATAAAATGTGCCAATCATAAGCGTTCGGATTATGGCTTACCAACATCGGATGATGCGTATTAAGGTCGTCAACGATAAGCCCATGAGAGTCGAATTTCGCGAACGACTTGCGAAAAACCGATCCGGGTATGGACTTGTTCAGAGGGACATGTACGTGGACGATTGTAATACCTCCAAGGCGGACGATTAGGAGTTCGATCGGTTCGATATCCGCAATTATTGTTTCTGTGAAAGATATCTCCGCTTTAATGAAAAGACACACAGCTGCCGTGCATTTTGCGATCATTCCTGACTAGTTCATCATCTTCTGTATATATTTGGCGACGATGTGGGTCTTTTGGAGGGCAATGACATCAGGGTTTGGGTAGGTGCTCTCCAAAAAATACTTCAATTCATGAATTCCACGGCAGATTCCTCGACAATTCCATTGCATTAGGGTGAAGGGTTCGCTGAATATGGCGTACTATGCTGCTTCAAAGTACTATGAGGAGTTGTTAGATCGACAACTGTCACGTCATTTGTGACAGCCTTGCTCTATACTGCCCCTTACGTCAGCTGTAGTATTATCGCATCGTGCTTTCACTTCCTCTTTTGCTTCTGGCCGCTTCGCCGGACAGTGGTATGATAAAGTCTCTGCAGCAGTTGTTGAATCGTGTGTGATCAACTACAGACGGAGGTCTGTTACATCACAGGCGTTGGAACGAACGGTTGGTACTCTGGTGTATCGAAACTTGCACTGGGCATGCCGCTTGTAGCAATGGTTGGAGTTTTCTCATTCATGCGCGAGGGGGCTCCTTCGTCCCCACATGGCTTCATAAAGTTTGTGATATTTTCAAGGACCGCTTTCTGGATTCCCAGTTGGTCGCCGGCTATCTTCGCAATAATTTTCTCAATTTGTGGCGGCTTTCTCTCCGAGAAAGTTTCAAGTGTATTTCTCACGACTTCAGCTATGAAGGTGAATAATGGTTGGGATTGTAGCAAATTTTTGCGGAGCCACTGTATTAGGTCGATCTTGGAATAGGAATTATTAAGAATGCTAGCTTCCGGTATCGAACTCTGGTTGTGAGGCACTGTTAGAAGGTTTGGTGAATATCTTGTGGAGTTTCCATGACTCGATGTTTGTGAAGAAAAATCCGTCTCCGACTGCCAATAAGGAGGAGCTTGTCTTTGAAGATGAAGCTGTCTTGCTTCCCAATAGTTAACGATCTCATTCACCCTTATAGAATTTATCTTCGCCTCTTGTCGGAATCGAGTCCAACCAGCATAGGCGGCTGAATGCGCAGCGTCACAGTTCGCGCAATATGAAAGGTTTTATATTCTTTCTTACTGTGATGAATGCCGTATTTCGAGCATCGCTGACTATTTCAACAGTGCACAGACCTGTGTTCGTGACGGTTGCAATTAAAACAATGGGTCGAAGGTGGATTGTAAATCCTCGCTCGACAACACAATAACCCGATTTTAACAACTGCAGGCAACATGGCCGAGGGGAAAGACAGCAAAACTGAACGACTAGGTATACTATTCCTTCCTTAGCGCGATAGCTCAGACGTTTCACGAATCTATGCGCGCATTTCTATCGGTTTGTCTGGCTCTCCCCGATAATGACGCATGGTAATAATTCGGATAGTTTACTATTGTTAGCACATTCAACGCACAAGTCCCCAGATGGCAGGACACGAATATCGCTATATCGACCTCCGATAACACGTAGCAAGTTTTTGTTGACGCTGATAGGATTATACTGCCGAATTGGCTTTTTCACGCCTGTTATCACATCTGACATATTTCATTAGCTCCAGTCTCCCCATCAAAACTTTCCTTAGGTGAAGGGCTCTCCAAATCTTCAGTAGCGAAGCGCTTCTGCGCTCCCTTACTTCCTAACATCTCTTTAACGTTACCAAGCACGTGATGCAACAACAACGCACACGAAAGGAAACGAATACAGCTGTTACGAGATGAAGCTCCTGCTCACAATTGTCTGTCTAGATGAGCACATCCGCTCACTACGATGTCCAGTCCACCTATCGAATCGGCCGAAAAGGTTGGCAACCCCGGAAATAGATAGCATTGAACACCATTTGCAAAATACACACCAGTTGCAAATAGGGAGAAAGCAATATGTATCTTCGCGATGTAGTCACCAATTGATGCAAATTATGAATTAAACCGCGATATTCGTAAAGAGTAAATAGGGCCTAACCAAACGCTCCTTCACACTTGACAAGATTGAAAATATTTCTCGTGCAGCTTATTGGCTTGGTTCGAACAAATGACTAGAAAAGTCCTAATCCTTGAATACTTGACCAAGTGCATGTGACATTTGCTACTTCCTAAATTTCGTTTATGATCCAGGTCTATTAGTGGTGAGTGTGTGTACGTGCTTGTAATCAGGACAGTGTATGTACAGGACAGAAAATAAGGTAGGTACATCTTCGTGTTAGTTGCTGACTTATACGCAAGTGCAACAATCAGATTGTTTGTCTAAATTTCAATTATACAGTATGGGATGTATATCCTGTTCGAATGATTCATATATATTAGGATACAAGAGAGTTTATGTTTTGAAAACTGATAAAATAGAAGAAAAGAAAATGAATTCAGAAAAGCAATCTTTCATCTTTAGTGAAGAATTGGAGCTGTGCCACAATGAAACAATTTTGCATGCCTTCATTAATCATATGTTTTCATATGTTAAATGGTTATACGACGGTCATGTAACCGTCACTGTTACATATAAATTTCGAATTAGTGTTACTGTTGGAGTAGGAGTTGGAGTCGGAGTCAGAGTCGCTATTTTTGAAGACTCGCGAGTCGGGGCAGGTGTCGAAGTCGGTACGAATAAAGAAGGAGTCGGAGTCGGATACGGCCCATCGAAAATATGTGGTGCCAGAGTCGGTTGGGTTAGGGACCAAGGAGTGGGAATTTGGTCGATTGAAAATATGTGGAGTTTGAGTCGGTAGTGAAATATACAGATTCAGCATACCTGCTTCAAATATCACGAACGCAGTGACTAGATATAGAGTAGCAGAGGGCAATAGCCCTAACTAAAACATCCTATTTATTGTAATGGAACTGAGTTACTTCGGGAAAATTAATTGTTGTCTGCTTATCAGCCCATGGAAGGTAAATTTATTGATACGATTATTCAAAATAATTTTGAATATCACCGGTACTAGAACACGTTCATGCAATGCTTGATGATTCACCCCATTGCAACGTTGGCAACCGATGCAAATTTTTGCTTTTGTATGAACTCTAATCGAATTCAGCCACGCAGTGAGGTAATATCAAGGTAGGTATAGCCTCTTTCAAGCATGAAAAAATCAAGAGGTCAAAAAAGATGTCGAGTAATATGCGTAATGAAGAGCACTGATTCAAAATACGACCTTGTTTTTTCTTTCTGACCGGCTTTTGTTTTGGATCCAACCCATGCGGTTATTTGATACAAAATCTGCGCTTTTTGCTGTAATATTCAGGCAAAAATTGGCTCCTTCGTACTATAAAATTTTGCAATTCAGTTCAACTAGTACGGCTGGACACAATGATTTCAGTCATCGAATATAAATCGAGTAATAATTCTAATGCTTCGAGTCGAGTAATAAAACATGATATTTTCAAGTAGTGACGATATACGATCCACGCCACTGAAAGTTGATTTATCAACGAGAATTATAGTTTCGATAGTAGTTTCCACTTCGTAAGCCTACAAACCTTGACTGACCGTATTGCAGCATACGAAACACATAGTACAAATCGGCTAACTACACTGAAAAGAACATATTTTTGAAGTCATGATCAACCCACAACATGCCACAAAGTGCGATGACACTGTTCGAAAAAACTCCCAATAATCTCTAATGTGATGGATGACAGGCATTATATTCGCTGTGGACGCATAAAATGTGCAAATGTGTACATGGACATCCTATATACTGTTATTACGTACTAATGAGTGATACTCGAAAACTCGACTCGACTCGAAGTATAAGGCGTGATTCAGAATCGAATGACTCAGGTACTCGATTTTGCCCAGCTCTACTAATTAGTTTTACCCTTGAAAGACTCTTTTGAATCAAAATCCAGCGAGAACACTATATTTAATAGTATTCCTATTAAATCCTTCATTTCCGCCATGAACACGTTAAACTTTCCGGCTTGACAAACTGCTTGTTATGCTAAGGCATATTTTGTATCAGATTATGCTCAAAGTCAAAGATTGGCTGAGAGCAAAACGATGGTTTTTTATGATCCATCACTATTCATGCACCGTTTGTAAGTGGAATTACTTAGGATTTTCCTCCCACCAATTACAATATTTTAAGATGAACACAGTACGTCGGGATCTCGAAAAACAAGTTTTTTTTAACATTAGACAATCCAGCCAAACTATTTCTTTACTCGTTATTAGCTACCTCGAAAACTCCAGTAACGACTCTCACACTCACATTTTCTGCCATTTTTTTTTCGATCATGTTTATCAGTGTCATCAAGTACGCTTCATATTAAATCCGCGTTCAGTGGAAAAATCGCACAATTGGAAAGGAAAAAATCGATGTAGTTTGATTGATCCATATTCTTCTTTCAAGCCCCGTTCTCCGATGAATACAAGAATAACAGGAAATGGTCGCATCTGGCTGGTGCCATCACCATCGCCGTCATAATTTTTTTGTTGATGGTTTGGAAATTGCTGTCGTGCTGCGTTACCGATACAAAAAAGTGAGTATATCCGTAAGAAGTAACCAATTTTTGTCAAAGTACGTCTATTGTGCATCAACAGTAGGATATCTCAACATAAAGTATGAAAATTATTTGGTAATGTTTTCTTACCCTGGCTATCACGGTGGACGTAGACGGCTTCAGTGCAATATTATTAACACTGCTCTACCTGAGTC
>ATSW01016924.1:0-13898 GCA_000444245.1 Botryllus schlosseri
GTCAATTTTACATTCATAGTTTTGACCCAAGTCAAGTCGAATCATTGTCACTTCACCACCGAATCGAGTCCATGTCAGAGAGCAACGGGTCAATTCCGAGTCATAGTGCTGAAACTCGAGTCCAAGTCATAGAGTTCACTATTCATAGAGTTCAACTCACCTCCGTGAAACTTTTGGGGGATATCAAAGGCCTCACATTCATGGTATACTCATTTTTTTCACTTTCAGCATGTTTAATTGTTTATTCATACAAATTTAATAGCGTTTATGAATCTATTCCTCAAGTATCTGTCCTGATACACGAGAATTGAATCAAGTAATATAGAATGTCTCGAGTCATATGACTCGGTAGACTCCCGCGCGAGTACCGGTCGAATTAATATGCAAATTGACTCAAGTCAAGTCTCGTCAACGAAAAATTGCGACTCGAGTCGAGTCATATTACGAGTCAGTACAACCCTGAGAGGACTGAATAGAAGAAGATTATGCGCGAACTAAAACCAAGTTCGAATGCAAATAAAAAGTAACTATATAAATATACATATCCTCTAATAGTCGTCCAATTCTTTCTGTATAACTGCCGTTGGTTCAAACTTCCATGTCATGTAATTTTAATGCAAACACATTTATTCCAGTGCTAAAGGGAAAATGATTAATGGTTCATCGTCTGAATTCAGTTGTACTATTTAGTGTTAGTGTGAGAAGTTTACGTTCATATCACATCTATAAATTATGGACTTTAATGAATGGCTGATGGCCGCTGATCAACAGTAACAGGAAGGAGACTGGCCCACATTCAGCAGGTGCCAAAATAGCTAAGTATTCAATACAGCGAGGCATTTAAAATAGCATGTCATTCAAATTAACCGTCGGGCTTGAAAACTAACTCTAACCTCCTTTGCCAAAAGGCCCTAAGTAGTTTAAGAATGATTGCACGGCCAGTTGAAAATATACTGCTGCTGCCTTATTATTTCCAATTGAAACCCGCACACCAAAATTTTAATCCTTAGAATTTTAATTACAACAAGCGTAACAAGAGTAACGTCAACAACGTTTTATTACACGTCGATATTACAATGAGGAGCTTGGCACTGTTTTTTTAACAAGTTTGGCAATGGTGATGGGCGATGCATCAATGCAGCAATGCTGAGCGGCTTCTCCATATAAATGTCAGGAATGTATGCTTGTCTGTCATCAAAACAACACGGTACCCATCGCTATGCTGAATCAAGCATATCATAACACCACACTCACAGAAGATTTGTCATGGGTTATTCCAGGAAAAAAATGCTCACACAAGTATGTGCCGACGAAAAATGAGGTCACAAAAGTTGCGAATCGGTGAATCTTTTGATCTTTTTGAGACATATTTTTGTAACATTATTGCAATTGAAAATCCTCACATCCCTACTCTGCACCAACTCCTAAACCCCTAACAATGACACTTCGTCGCTATTTGGATGTGACGGATATCAGTTGTGAGAGACCACCTATGAGTGATCAGGGAGACCTAAGGACCTAATCATAATTAGCACAGCTGAAGAATTCGAATTTGCATTGACACTGGTATGTTGAGTGTTGCAGACTATGCTAAAATCAGGGTGGCATACAAGAATATAGTTATGTGTTTAACATCTTCATAGCTCATCTTGTCATCCCATGTTGTGAATACTGTCTCAAACAACGTATGTATGTTGCACAGAGTCAACACTCACCGAAACAGAAGAATTGAAGTATAGCAGAGCAGCAATTCCAGAAAAGATAGCTGAAATTATTGTCGAGGTGGATATTGTGCTGGTGTCACATTGACCTAAGGAACATAAAAAACACAAGATATGGTGAATTTTCACTACACACAGCTATAGTAATTTTCATGATCTGAGAATTTGCAATTGAGCGTCTTACTTCGTACTGAAATGTTTTATGGTAAGTTTCATCATAAACCCACCTTTACAATTGACGATGGCTGAAGCCGGCACTTCTAACGTTACACCAGGGCCAAGTCCTGATTTTGGATAATTTCCATAAACTGTGATACTGAAATGACACACAATATTACAGAATTGCCATGCTTAGGTGCATATATTGCTTGCTATAGCAACTGACAAAGTAATTTTCATAAATGGCCGAAAATCACTGATGCGCATAAATCATTATTTTGACTTCATTTGTTTGACTGACCTGTAATTGTCGGAGACCTTTCGATTTGAAATTTCGTAAGAGGGTTGCACTGTGCTAGTTGTTTCAACTGAAGAACCATCACAATTTGACTGCGAAAGAAATAGAACAATGAACATTTTGCATGCAAGGTACAATATCACTTACCTTAGAATAGATTATCACATATCCAGTAACGCAGGTAAGCGGACTAATGGTAAGATCAATCGCTCTGGATTTGGCAAGCGATATCTCCAACGTAGGAGTCAAAGCTGCAACCATCAAACCAGAAATTAAATCAAAAGTTTGCACTCCTTAGAGTTCATTGAAGACAAGCAACTTCATCATCGAAAAGGCAATGGCGTTAGACATGCCGCGTTTGCAATTAACTGATCTACCAGGATAATGACTACGTCAATTGCTATGTGAAGTTAACAAATTTGAAAACCTCTTAACATGAGATTCTCACCTAGATACATACAGCCCATCGAGGAGTTATAGATAAGTGGACCTCTATACATTATCAATCAGAAACTAATACAAAAATTGGAAGCAAATTTAATTGAATGGGAGAGACTCGATGGTTAATTGACACTATGAAATTTCCATTTCTCGTCGATTTTCAGGGGATAACAGTGATACAGTTAAATACAATCGTGGTCTTTCAATCCCTTACGGTTTTCTGTTGTTTGGCAGTCTGCTGATCCCTGCTGTAGTATTACGTCATTCCGTACATTGGGATCTACGTTGACATCAACGGCGACTTGGTACTTTGTGCATGGAGATAATCCAGTGAATGAAGCCTTGTTTTCATCATAGCTCTTATTCATTTCTGCACTATTTTGACGAATGGTGTAACCCTGATTGGAGCAAGAAAATCGTATAGCATTATCATTGTATCATTCAAGATAGATTGCTCTCAATTAATATGTTAAATTGAATGTGTAAACTTTAAAATTGAGAGTAAGCCGGAGCTGAGTCCAAGATATTCTTGATCATATACTTAAATGTTGGTGTATATAATATAAATGGTTATATCGGCTTATGTTTGGAATTTTTACTCAGAATTGTATACAAAATCAGTGAGTACACCTAATCATATCAAACATTAAAAATACCAGCAGATCCGTATATGTAGGCCTACCTGGATAATATCAGGTATGTTCCCAGGTCCTGAAACACTGTAACTCACTCCGACACTGTCACTGGTAGACGGAATGCATGTGACAACAGGGCGTATCGTCACTGTCAAGATAGAATATTTATCACACCAACAACACAATACAACGGTGAACTGAAAACAATTAAATCAAAACACCGATAGTGTGACTGCATACTGCATATAGTCTACTATATAGGTTTATGGAGATTCAAAATACAGGTATAAACATGAAAAGGTGACGTGACATGCAGTAGCCTGGGTGGCAAAGGTGCCAATGCTTTTAATTTATTACTTGGGCATTTTGACGCCTTCTATATTCAATATGTGGCGATGAATTTGTGATGTTACGTGGCTTAATAAAAAATATCTTCTGCCATCCCCGCAATCCCAAAGTTTAATTCTTCCCCTCAAATTCTCATCCGGTACTACACCTATGGTGGCATGCATATCCCAGACACTCATATCTATCAAGTTAAAAATTACGACAGCAAGTCTGTCCACATCACATCACACCTTTCGTTCTGCAGTTTACCGATGCCGCTTCCACATTAATTTTTGCTCCAGATGCTTTGTTGATGGATACCGTTACGAAGTAATCAGTGTAGGGAGTCAGTTCATAAAACGTGACCGTTCCATTTCCATAGCCTTTCATGATTGTGTGATCCGCGAATGATCCAGTAGGAGATATTGTGATCGAAAAACTCTACACAGAACAATGTGATTACCGTGATATCCAGTGAAATGAAAACATTGACCATATAACCGTGTTGCATCAGGAAACTTACCTCGACAGTAGCGGAGTTGAACGCGTCATTTACAGCCGGAGCAGAGTAGCTGACAGTTAATTTATCCTCAGTACTTGCCATACACATCACATCGGGTTGGAACAGAGCTGGTAAGATATGTATCCCATCAAATGATATTGAGCATAATGCCTATATTCATAGGTGCTCAAAAATGTAATGAATCCATGGAAGGTGTGGAAACACAATGAGAAAATGTTTGAAAAGCAAAAAAATATATGATTCATTCCTCACGTTTAGTAGTGCAGGTAATTGTGGTTCCATCAATTGCAACGTCAGCGCCAGAAACCTTGTTGCCAATGACAGTTACGCGGTAATCGGTGGACGGCAGTAATGACTCGAATGTTGCTGTGCTGTCGTCAATCGCAATATGTTTTGTAGAAACAACGGCTCCCGCAGAGATAGTGATTGAGTAATCCTGAATATGACGATAATGTGATTTGTATGAGCGAATGAAGTTACACCTGCATTCATCATTTATCAAGTTATAAAATGACATCAGTGAAATCTGAAACGAAAATATCTACGTAATATACTGTAGCTGTTGCAGGATTCATTTGAAATACACGTAAAGCATTTATATTACTGTAAATTAGTAGAGTAAAAGATCATGTTTTTCTATTGCATGATATGAAATTATGTTGAAAATAACTGAAAAATTGTCTGGTCGGACACGGTTCTTAAAATGCAACATGAAGAAAACAGCAATCCTAGGAATCTTCTGCGGCATTATCACTGACCAAATGAAATTCGTGCTTGGCTTTTGAAATTCATGTTGTCCACAAAAATAATACTCACATTGACAAGCAAGGCGTTTCTGCCTAGTTTAGCCGGTATGGTATAGACGTAAACGGTGATGGTGTCGACTGTGGCCTCACAAGAGGGAATAATTTGAATAATGTCTGAAAACACGAAAGCAACCATGGGTCTCAGTCACGCACATGAAACGCTGAGATTGAAAATCTTTTCCGATTAGCAGTGATTTGACGTGAACTGCTGAACATGGCAAACACCACTAAAATCAACGGTAGAATTGAGATGAAACTCATATATATATCACATATATCGATATTTTGACACTATTAATCAGTTTAGAATCAACTTCCCATGACAGTCACGAGACTATTGGTGTCAAACACCAGTTATTTCATAGCATATAATCATTTGTGCACGCTGGAAAGCTACACAGGCACATAATATCTGCTCAATTTTTTTCTTGGCTAGTCTGCAAAATCATGTCTCAGGTTTAGAGGAGATGTCTGTTTGCCAGCAATATTTGGATTATTATCATGATTTGTACCCTGACATCACAGCGCAAAGATGTGACTCAAAATCGCTTTCCTACGGCTTCGAGCTTGTCATACACGTTTCAACAGATTCAGAACATATGATATTACCTTCCTCGCAGCTCGCATTCACAATCTTTTCAATTTTGCTCGGTGAGAACCAGACATCTTCACTGGTGAGCAGATTGGGAACGTGCGAAAATTCCAAGAGTTGCGTCACGTCAAGGTTGTCGCCGACTCCGACAGCTAGCATGAGATCGTATTTATTTTTCGCCGCATCGATCACCGACGGTATCTTGTCCTCTCGCGATTTTCCGTCACTTATCGTCACCAGTATGTTAAAATTCGAATCGTCTCTCGACTGCATTTCATCGTTGACCGTTTCCAAGCCCGTGTACGGCCTGGTGCTGTCCAATCTTTGAGAGATTTTGTCTACAGCCGACGCAAATTCCTCAACAGACTTGCCGGCTATCTCGTGCTCGGTTTTTTGAGAGAATTGAAAAACGTCCACGAGCACGTTTTGATCGGAAAAACTGGCGGCGACTTTTTTCATGTATTTTTTCATTTCGATGAAATGACGGTCGTCCATGGAATCGCTTCCGTCAATCAGGAAAATGAGACTGATCGGTGTCGCGGTGCATGTGCGATCTGAATTGACAATGAAACTCGTATGCAAATGCAACATTATATCGAGTCAAGCTGATACTATCGGTAACGGGGTCAATAATAAGCCTACCATATTTTCAGCTCCCAAAAAGAGGTAATTTTTTGACGGCAAGTAAGACGAAAGTAGAATTGTTACGTTTGAGTTTAATGATGTTCTACATTTCCTTGGTAGTTACAGGCAAAAGTTCCGAAAACAGATACAAAAACAACAAATCAAATTTATTTTTCGCCTTCAGGTCGTGAATACTTTGCGGTTCCCTTAACTTTTACCAGTAAGGAATGATCATTCCTAACGATCGAGTTCGTGAAATTGTTTACACGAAATATCATTGAAATTATATAAAACTGTCAACGTGCTGATCTAACTAGAAGGTCTGTTGGGTTCGAGCTTGCGCCAAACCCTCTTATGTAAAAAGGCGCACGTGTTACAAAGAGTGTTGAACGATGTTTCCAATTACAATATCAAGAACTTACGGCTGGTAGGGCAATTCAGCACGTTTCACGGCTGCAATAATTTTTTGGAAAAAAATACGTTTCGCATAAAAGTCTTCTTGAATGTATATGCCACTATTTCGATATGCGAAAAAATTGGCATTTGAGAATGTTTGAGCGTCCTCGGAGGACCATTCCCATTTCTTAAGAAAAGAGGACATATGCTATGCCTAGTCAATAATGAAATAAGTTCTACTCAATAAAGCATTAAAGCGGTTTATGTGTGTTTGCGATACTCTATATGTATTCGGCTTGACTACTTTCATCGAATTGATCATAATTTACGTTTTTGAATAAGTTTATAAGAAGACAGTGTTTGCATGGATATTCAGTTAAGAGCGACATTTACAACGATCAGGGATTATACTCCCTTTACGACGAAAACCAGGCCCATATTCCAGCAAGAAACGTGGAATACCAGCTGAAATCAGGAGTTGAGCACAATTTTTCATCGTTTGTTACTAGTGCCTCGTCTGACAATGATAGAAAACCAAAGTAGTGTTGCATTCGGCAGGTATTCAAAAGTGGAATGCGATGATTCGCAGACAGACAAGGGACACTTATCGTTGCTTCAATCTCGAATAAACTAAAGTCAATAATCACACTAATTTTGCATGCAGGGAAGAATGTAAGATGCCTTTGTCAAATAATGCCTGGAGTTGACCTATTTATGCACGAAGACCGTGTGTCAAATGTGTTTGTGTCATGTGACGATCTGTAACTGAACCCAGCATATAATAAATCGAATTCATAGTGTAAAATCCCAATGAAGTAGCCCACATTTGAACAAAATAATACCGAAATATAAAGATGATGTTTCAAAATGCGACGCTTACGTGTGGTGGTGCAACTCACAACAGCCGGATTCGGTTTCACCGCGGCGCATTCTCCAGTAACATTAGCAGTGACGGTGAAGTTGTAAGTCGTGGAATGACGCAGGCCGTAAAACGAAGTCCTGTCCGTACCGCTCGGTATGTGCTGGATGACGCCGTCAGACAATTGAACTTCATAGCCCTGAAACAAACGACCGACAAATCTGTAGCTGCAACATCATGTATACTAGATGAAATCAGATGAAGCTCACCGCGATATGAGAAGTACTGTCGGGTGCAGTCGCGTGCATGACAGTCAAGGAAGAGTCCGTCACAAACTGACAAGTAGCATCCAAAGTAATAAGTTCTAAATGAACAGGAAGACGAAGTTGGTAAACAGTCCTGCTTCAGCATTGTTCTTCTCATGGTGTGATGATTATTCAGTGATATTTTAAATAAATATCACAAAATTTCATTTTTGAAATGCCTAGTTCTCACTGGGTATTTTGTAAATACATTTAATAATATTGAATTTTATGGAATACCTTGTTTCCACAAGTGATTTGCAAATTCTGATCAATTAGTCATATATCCAACCACTACCCTAGCAGTAGGAGGAATGGATGTTACATAGTCTTTTAGCGTAGATTAAAAAGCTAGGACTCTCATTCATCTATATTCGATCGCCAATTACCTACGTGAGACTGTCAGATTCGTTTCTATGTTCGGTCTGACCAAACCTCCCTGTTCGGTGCTCTAGCACATGTAAATGATTAAATAAGCATGCAGTTGAAAGGCCGATATAAATTTGCAGCAAAACATACTGCATATTCACCTGGACCACCATACGATATTCAAGGAAACGATTAACAAGTCGAGCATACCTTGGGTCATACAATCAACACATTCTCTCTCTACCGAGTATGGTGCATCTGCTACCATTTCTAGATCGGCACAGATAGTATAGTTGCGAGAATGTTCCAACCCCTGAAACGTAGCTGTCTTTGACCCGTCAACCATAATCACTTCCGTCAGGTCCTCTGATGGTATCGTCACGGTATATTTCTAGATTGAGCACATTTTTCTTGTTTGCGTTTAAGAATGCATGAATATTCAATACAATTATAGGAAGTGAATAACTTACTTTGATATAGCTGGAGTCGCTGACAAGGTCATGGGGATCCGTTGAGATGCTCACGCTGATCGACGATTCAGTAGCAGTTTGACATGGACATGATAGTATCAGTTGAGCCGGGACTGAAAATATATGTTATAATATTAACAAAGCTCTATACGTTAATCCCGCCCCTTTTCACTGGGTCACAAATTATAAAGGTCACCGGGTCAAGGTCAAGATTTGGTTATGTCATCCAGCATGATTGTTTGTGGGGGAGTTGGCGTAGTCTGTTAATCCACTTCTATTTCAAGTATCTTCTCTAGTAAGTTTCGAAGTGTAGGGGGTTTATCTCAGGTCCACCTCCTACCACAGAAAGATCCAACAAAGGACACATATGAAGAAAGAGAATGAATAAGTAGTGAGAAGAAAGAAGGGCATAAGATCATGAACTAAATCAGTGGTTCTCAACCGGGGGTCCGCTAAGCATTTTCAGGGGGTCCATGAAGCCTGAAAATAGTTGATAACCTAATTTGTATTTTTTTCAATTTGGAAAATCATGAGGCCGTTTCGCTTCATTACTAGTATAACTCCGGCCGTCAGTGATGAAATATCCTACTGTGCAGACAAATTTTAATTGCTAAATTGCCAATATCCCACTAATACGAACATTTTGCTGTTTAGAGATGTTTTGTTGTGGATTGTGGAAAAAAAAGGTTGGATGAGTAAGGTCAATCACGGTGACTTCGGAATTTTTACAAAATTCAATTTCTCCTTTGATATACACAACCATATTTTCCATGATAAATTCAAGATAAGATGCTATATCGAAATGACCAGGCTTGACGTTATATGTTCAATAAAAAAAAATGTTAGTCAATTTTGGTCCCATGTTTGTTGCGATCATACCGAAATGTGTCGACGGAAGCATTACGCGTTATTATTACATTCGCCACCACCTATATTTGTGGAAATGGATTTTCGACAGTCGCTCAAATCAAATCGAAGGCGCGGATTTTCAAGACACGATAACGTATTTCAAGTTAGTTGCATTAAAAATCGAAAAACTTGCAAAAACTTGCATGAAAAATCAAAAAAACTTGAAAAATATTGCTTGAAGAATCGAAAAAGCTGCAAAAATCTGCTTGAAAAAATCTGCTTGAAAAAATCGAGAAAAGTAGCAAAAAGTTGCAATGTAAGATTTCTCCTAACAGCTGGAAACACCATAATACATAACTTCTGAGTATTTAGGAAGATGCCGGAAGCTGTAAAAAAAGTTGCAGAAGTTGCACAATCTTTCCCTAATGATAACTCATTTTGTTGCTGTTTATCACTAAGCCTACAGTAATCACTTGCACAAGACAGATGACGATTGCACGATAATTGGCGGGGGAGATGGTGTAGTGGCTACGATAAGCGCCCACCAATCTGACGGACCGGGTTCGATTCCCGTCGGAGGTTTATCTGGGCTCCTCTTCCCCCGCCGTTGCCGTTCATACGGCGACAAAAAAGCCCGGTAAAAGACCCGAACAAAGAAAGCACTCACAGGGAATGGAAAGAGCTAGTAGAAAGGGCCGTGGCTTCAAAAAAAGATCAACGTTAAAAAAGAACTGTGATATCGGGCACTTTAGGCCGAGGTGGATGCTAGAGTAAAGGGTATCTGTTCATGACATTGTATTGCGTCTTATTGCATTGTACATTGTGTGTGACTTGTTAAGATGAAAAATATAACCCAATGATGTTATGTTATGTTGAGATAAATTTGAACTAAAAATTTGTGGTATTCCGTGACGGTCCGACAGGGGTCCGCAAAAACAAGAAGGTTGAGAACCACTGAACTAGATAATTAATCACGGTAGCCCAGATCACTCTAAACTACGAGCGAACAATTTTGCATACAGCCCTTACCTGGGTATTGTATGGGCAAATACTAGCAATAAGAATGGACACATGACCCTTACATGTGTCTTGCACAGACTAATACTAGCAATAAAAATCAGCTTGAAGGAACTGCTCCACACTGCTTTGACTTAATTTCAGCCTAATTTAAAACACTTTGCCGCTCAGGTGGAAACTCACAACATCACCACACAGCAAAACAGATGGCATACTGGTTAAGTTATATCTTAATTAATGTTCTAATATTTGCAGATAAATATCAACATAAATGACACTGAAAATATCAATTTTTGTGTGCTAGTGATAGAAATGTAAAATCGGTGAACGACGGAGTACAGCTGGCTTATAATAGCATAGCATGGTATGCATAAGCGCAGATCGTGTGTATGTATATCATGAGTCGATGTATATGCCGCAAAAAAACATCAAGGACAAAAATAAACTACGTCTTTTCCCATGTCTAGACATAAACCGCAAGTCAAGTTCATGAGACCTTATCAGTCACTTGACAAAGTCAGTTCCTGAACTATGCGTGGTAAATTTAATTATACATAAACTCACCAATTTGTGAAACACGAGGTGGTGCTGGTTTAGTAACATTGCAATCGATCACAATTGAAGCTGGTACTGTGGATGTTACCCCTGGGCCCAGGCCTTCATTTGGGTACTTCCCGTACACCGTTATGCTGAAATTACACATACAAATGAGGAGTTTGAAATATAAGTGTAGGTGCACCCTGCAATGACATCGAAGATATCACTATTGAGTCCATGACTCATTCATGTCATCTATACATCAAACTTTAATTTGAAATAGAATTCTTCAACAAACCTATAGGTATCTGTGGCGTTTCGATCCGGAATGACATATGTAGGTTGAGCGGTGGTTTCCGTTACAAACGAAGAGACACCACAATTCGCCTGTTAATAAGCAACAAAATTGCAAAATTCTTGTACACGTACACCCACAATACCTCTTACCCTGGAATACATGATCACATATCCTGTTACGCATGTAAGCGGACTAATATTAATATCAATCAGCCTCGATTCCGCGAGCGAAACGTCCAGTGTTGGTGCCGTAGCTGAAATCATCAAAATTGGGATGTGAAAATATATTTTAGTGGTTAGATTCCCCCTATTCCACCACCCAATGGCAACTTAACCAAGAGATCTCTTGACTACTCGGGACCTATCATCTGGAATGCATTATCACCACATATCCGTGAATTGCATTATCATAGATTCAAAAAAGACCTACTTAATCAGCTCATTATATTAACACTGTTGCCCTACCTCGCCCAGACATTGCTTCATTGATCATTTGCTAACATTGTTCAATTTTTCTTTTTATTTTCCTTTTTTTTAAGTAACATCTTTCACAGCTAGACTGTATAGAGTAAAGTGTACCTGTTCGATGCGAGTGTGATCAGACTAGTTGACCCGCATGGTCGTATCGACCATTCCTATTTAATACCGAATACTGTGCATGCATATTTTCTGTACCACCATCATTGCCGTCTGTTGTTATGTATTTTGGTTGGATAAAAAGAAAGACTCTCTCTCTCTCCTAAGCACTTACGGTTATCCATTGTCCGGCATTCCCTTGATCCTTGCTGCAATATCACATGATGCCGAATGCTGGCATCGACGTTTACATCAACCGTGACATTGTACTCCTGACACGGGGACAATCCGGTGAACGAAGCAGTGTTAATTTCATAGTTGTTGTACAATTCTTCGTTATTAATCCGAATGGTGAAACCCTGCCAAAAGGTTAATACGAATGCTAATGATTCCAGTGCACTAAACACTACTATATGTTCTCTTAATGTAAATAGCAAAACATCTAGACCCTACTAAAAACACCTTTTTATTATATTCATTCAAGATCCATGAGTTTCAATCGGTATCAGTCAAAATCAAAACAAAAATAGTAAATCAAGAGGGGTACCATCACTAGTCGGCTCAATCAGGTCAGGAAAATGGCCTATAGGATATGCAAATCTTGCATTCACGGTTTCCCACTGATTCCAATCATCCAACCAATGTCAATTAATCAGTTAGCAAGCTTCCGCAAAATTTCAAAAATACATATTGACATTTTCACTTGCTGTCCTGAATTGATTTTATACTTCTACAATATTCATAATATTGCCCTGCAAATTTAACACTTCAGATTTCATCCACATACATTTCTCAAATACAACAAGACCAAACATATCTGCATATGCGTCATATACTTACCTGGATGATAGCAGGTGTGTTCCCAAGCCCCGAAACGCTATACCTCACTCTGACGCTATCACTAGTCGAAGGAACGCATGTTACAATAGGATGGATTACAACTGTAAAGAGAAAACTATCATCACATTGAAACAAGGTACAATATTAACATACATGTATGCTTATTAGTAATAATAAGTATATATAGAATACAAAGAAACTCAGCACTGAAGTGGATACTAGTAATGCATACCGGTAACTTTAATTTGAAGAGATGTACAAATTGCTTAGTATGTCAAGAACAGTGACGACAAAGCCTTCATTATTTAAATGCCTCACTTTTTGTTCTGCAAGTCACAAAGCCAGTTTCAACATCAATATCTGCTCCAGATGCTTTATTAATTGATACCGCTATTAAGTAATCAGTGAATGGAGCCAGTTCATAAAATGTCGCCTTCCATGTTCCATACATTTTAACGACCGTATCATCTCCGGAGCCAGTTGGCGATATTGTGATCGTGTAACTCTGCACAGTAATCAGGTTAGTTGTCATTGCGATATGATCAACTCAACAGCAAACAACTCACCTCAACAGTGGACGAGTTCACTACATCAATATCAGGCAACACAGAGTATCCAACAGTTAATTTGCTCTCGGTACTGGCTTCGCATGTCACAATTGGCCGAAATAGAGCTGGTAATAATAAGTGTATCATGAAACAAGACTTAATAGAATGCCTATATCGCAGAGACATGGATCATTAGGTGAATCAAGAAAATCAGTGTCGTGCGTTACGTTATATTTTAGATTACTCAGTAGCCATTTCCACACATCTCACATATCCGGTACCGTATATTTGGCACTGGTCTTGATTGTCTTTCAAGGAGCAGGGGTTCTAATAGAAGTATGAAGCACCGGATAATTTGTTTGTGACGCCAAAGTAATTGAAGTGGAGTTAAAATGAAACAATTCATCATTCATTGCTCACGCTTAGTAGTGCAGCTAATAGTAGTCCCATGGATTGTAGCATTGGATCCAACAACTTCATTCCCAATGACAGTGATATGGTAATCAGTAGACGGCGATAGTGCGTTGAAGGTTTCTGTACTTTCATCGATCCTAATCTGCTTTGTGGAAACTACAGATCCCCCATAGATGGTTATCGAGTAATCCTGAATATTAAAACAATACATTATAATCAATTATTATGAAATAGAGAAATATAGCTTTCAATACAACATCCATTGTAGCAGTATATTTATTAAACTCGAAGACTTTTC
>ATSW01016926.1:0-10458 GCA_000444245.1 Botryllus schlosseri
CTCCGAACCGGCTCCGACCAAAATGAGGAGTATTTAGATATTTATATAAAATTTATGAACTTGAAAATTTTAGGTTTTTGTGAGTTAATTCAGGTCAAAATGTCGCAACGTAAACGCTTATTCTCTAATAAACCTGACAATCGAAGTATAAAGCAGTTCTTGTCTGGTAAACCGGAAACACGTACTGCTGCTCTAATCCTGAACCTGAAAAATTTGTTCTGTGATTGTGCACTGCCAGTTGCCTAGTAAATAATTCGTTTAAGCAAAGATGTTTTTTTTTTGTATTTAAATGAAACACTTGCGGTCTCTTAAAACTACTTAGCAGTCACTCAAACCAAACCCTAAAAAACCTGCATGAAAGTATTGTGTTTCGTGGAGTTAGCCTTCAAGTAGGGTTGATAGCTTTTCCATGAATAATTATCTGCTCCGATAAAATCTTATTGATTTTAATTCCCACTGTTTCGTGATGTAGATTCATCAAGTGCAAATTTTCTCATCTGGCTGGAAATCTGGACGATCGATAGCCAACACTTTCCTATGTCATTAACAATATAGACTTATAAACGAGTATGTTAACTACCATTGATGCTATGGCGCGGCTATGGCACGCGCTACCTGAGTATGGACTATACGCCGCGTTCCCTCTAGGGTCCGCAACAGAGAGTCGGCGAATACGTTGGCCAGCACTATATTGTACAACATAAACTCGAACAGACTAAGGATAAAACATTGGATAAAATAAACAGCGTTGGTCGTGCAGCGTCGGTCGATCGTCAGATAAAAGCCGGCATGCATCTAACGAAGGTCTTCTTTATATAGTCGGAATGCAGACACCGTCGCGCACAATGATCAGCAATGATTGTTAATCGTTCGTCCGACGTCGAGAGGGTATGTGCGGTACACCAATCCGCCATAATGCTATCCATACAGTACAGTATGTATAGCGGGATGCTGACCAATTCACATTCAACAATGAGCTCCTCGCACAATTATGTAACCCGATTTTCGTTGTTATTTGTAAACTCAAACGACTGATTTATAGGGCTTCATTCTTATACCAGCATAATTTCGCAGGCCGAGGATAAATGTGGTTAAATTGCCACTTAATCGCCGGCGGCGACAATAATCGAAGCTTGTTTTGGCTCGAGAATCGTATTGTATATATGAATTCATTCCCAGGGCGCGATATAGTCAATTTAGGATGATAAGCCAAAACCGAAGACATGCAGATAATAATAATATATTTAGAACAAATCAAGTATTGCTTGATGATGACATACTCGCGTCATAAACATTCAACGAGTTCTATAAGCTGGTCATCCGCAATAACGAATTTGTAAAAATTAGGGATGAAAGGGGGTTGTGCCGTTACTTGGAACATGAAAAATATCTGGTTATAGATTTGCTGATTGTGCCTGCTGACACCACCATAACCATGTCACTTTTAATTACACTTCAGCTGATGTCTTTCTGTTTTACTATGTAAAACATGCTTTCTGCACGTTCTTTCGCGAAGACGAATGCAATTTACTGAAGTCTAAAATCATTTTAATAATTCAGTTATTTCATGACAAGTCATATATTTTACGTTACCTTCAACGCCCAATAGAAATACTGATGTTTGCTCGATTGTTTATTGAAAGAAAAGCGTTTATATTCAACTGTTCGTATTTTAGATTACTTTTGGTTGTGATGGAAGTTATGAATGAGTTATGTCTAACTGCACAGTGTACTTATAAAGGTGGAATCTACTTAACAGACGAATGGATCGCTGATTCCAAGTGCACCACTGAAAGTAATAAGCGTGCTGGGGTTATCAATCTATAATTACATTCGCGATACGAAATAAGTCATTTCCATTTTGACTTTATGGAATGTCCAGGAACTACCTTTCAAAATGCGTGGGCCCCGAAGTCAGGTTATTGCACACGCAATAAAAAATATATAGTACTGTAGTATAATTTTAGTCAGGTCGATGCAATAATTATATTTTTACTACACATTTAGTCGATATCTTCAAAATTACATCTTGATGTTATCGTGAGCCGCTGAAATGTTATCCGCCTGTCACCCGCGCGGACCGTAGTTTGCTCACACCTGGTCTAAAGCATAACCCCTTGAGTATAAGTACTATGGGTTGGCAAACCCCATCAAAGTATACACTGATAAAGGCAGGAGTAATTCGTTACCGATCAACTTTCGTCATCAATTTCTTCAGTAACAGAAAATCAGTGACCAATCGCGACGTTGCGAAATAAATGAACAGCATGCAACATATGAGCAGGGCATGAATAAGCTACGATGTCTGACAATTTGATTCAATTAAAGTAGATGTATAGAGATTTCCAGTTAAGTAAAAATTTAGCCCATATCCCGCTCTTTGATAATAAGGACTAATGATATTCGTTTTGTTTCGATAATATCCAACATGTGGGTTCTTGTCGAACGGTTATATTTAGAACTCAAGTATCGCTTAGTGGAACTTTACAAATTTTTCGATATATTTATATATGTTTTGGTCGCGATAAATCACACACATCATAAAAAAGGCATCGTACAATTCAGATTAAATTGCTACCTTTCGTCCAGGCCGTTGTAAAAGTAGTAAAACATAGCAAATTTCTATTCAAGTAGCGATTTCCGGGCGAGTAAAAAGTAAGTATTGCGGGCCGAGTTTGTCCAAAAACTGAAAAGGCAGTCTAAATACATAATCTATCTTCAGTGTCCTGGAATGTCTTCATATATAGATGAGAGCATACACCCAGCCGGTAAAATCAATTCTCCGAAAGATAGTCAAGACGCTTTTGGAAAGAAAATAAACGTTTATCTGACACCTTCCGAATAGCGAGATCGAATATCCCTGACAAAATGACTAATAGTCATGGTACCGATCCACACATTGTTGTACGTAAAATTTTCTTCGACACTGACCCGTGATTATTTGGAATTGGGTAGACAAGAAGTCGCAATATCGTCGATGCGTCGGGTGCAATGATTCGAGGAATCCGAATCGACTATATTTGTTGTAATGATTCGAGTCAGTAGTAAAATTTTATTTGTTCGAGTAATGAAATTACAGTAGGAGTTATATTACGGATAAGAAATTTGGTTTCGATACTCTCTTTCCCACAAGAGAGCTGTGAAATATGGATCCGTTGTAACACGAAATTCAAAACACGCACACACACATACCATTTCCCTGGAATATTAATTAATCCGGAACATTTTCATAAATAGAGAAGGTCGAAGAAATATACAAATATCATTAATGTGGTATGTATTATGGAACTGGAAACATCTTCTTCGTGTTGACCAGAGATTATGTTCTAATTCGTAATTTCAAGCGTATCATCAGTCCCTCGAAAAACAAGCAAATATTTGGATACCAATTTCAAGATAGCTTAGATCTCTGACTGAGCTCTGACTCGCTGTTATCTCACAAACCATGGAATTATTACGGGTATCACCTTCGCTCACTGAAGAAAAGGATGAAATTACATCCGGAGCATATTCTTTGGCCAGGAATTTTATCACGTACAAACTCGACGGGCCAAGCGTCAAGACAAATACCGAGGCGGAGAGGACGTTACGCCGAGTTGCGGATGAAATGTTCGAGCAACATCGAACTGTCTTAAACGCACTTTCTAAACGTCTTCGTTGCAGTCACGTTAAAATCGATGAAAAATATGAAGAATATTCACCCGATGAGCGGATGTTCTTGATCATAGCTGATGAAATTTCGAAAGATAACCAAGAAAATTGGGGTCAGATTGTCTCTCTTTTTGTGCTCGGTAGCATTCTTGCTCGCAAAAACGAGGATGAGCGTCACGGCGAGCATATAGAAGATATCATACGATCAGTCGGGAATTACATTGGTAGTAGAAAACGAAAGAGGATAGAGGAAAATGGAGGATGGGTAAGCGATTCTACATGCCTTGCTTTGGATTTAGGGATTATCATTTAGCTCGAGGCACTGTGAATCTTCTCTCCAGAGCCTCCATCATCTCTCGATAATGAAACTCATTTCCGGCATCCCATTTGATTATGAATTTACATTTACCATAAGCCGCTACAATTTCCATTTCCAGCGCTCCGAACTTCGAATTGCCCGGCAAGTACGGTAATTTTATTCTGCAAGATCATGAAGGCATATACTTTTGTTTCAGGACAGTTTTGTAGGATTTTTTGATAACGCAGCTTTCGGTGACAGTAAAGTTTGGAAGGGCCTCATATTTGCTGGAATTGGACTGACGTTCATTGTACTGGCACTAACAAGATAATGGATAGGCTATTCATTTATTATAGGCCTACCTCATGGAATATTTTCAATATTACAATTTTCCGTCGTTTAATTACATCTATTCTGCTGTAGGACGGATGTATTGTCTTCTGAGATTACTTGAAATATAGCCCCGTATGAAAACCGTCTTTATCTGACAACGTTTGCATTTTCCAAATTTCTCCAGCTACGTCAGGAAATTGTTAGGTTACCTAGAAAAAGCTGCAGATCAAAGTTGATCCGCTTCCGACCAGTATCGATGAGTGGTTATGACAGCTTAAAACTATTCAACTTACAACGCCAAATTTGATCAGTTCTCCACGACCAAATATCGTTTTCTACAATTATGGTGTATGTGGAACAAATGTAAATGTGGCTATGTTGTTGCTAGTAACGAGAATACGTCGCTCAGTAACTAATTTCTCGGCGATTCTGAACCTCTATAGTCTATACATACCAGTGAGCAAAGAACGCGAAAGAACGTGCAGAAAGCATGTTTTACATAGTAAAACAGAAAGACATCAGCTGAAGTGTAATTAAAAGTGACATGGTTATGGTGGTGTCAGCAGGCACAATCAGCAAATCTATAACCAGATATTTTTCATGTTCCAAGTAACGGCACAACCCCCTTTCATCCCTAATTTTTACAAATTCGTTATTGCGGATGACCAGCTTATAGAACTCGTTGAATGTTTATGACGCGAGTATGTCATCATCAAGCAATACTTGATTTGTTCTAAATATATTATTATTATCTGCATGTCTTCGGTTTTGGCTTATCATCCTAAATTGACTATATCGCGCCCTGGGAATGAATTCATATATACAATACGATTCTCGAGCCAAAACAAGCTTCGATTATTGTCGCCGCCGGCGATTAAGTGGCAATTTAACCACATTTATCCTCGGCCTGCGAAATTATGCTGGTATAAGAATGAAGCCCTATAAATCAGTCGTTTGAGTTTACAAATAACAACGAAAATCGGGTTACATAATTGTGCGGGGAGCTCATTGTTGAATGTGAATTGGTCAGCATCCCGCTATACATACTGTACTGTATGGATAGCATTATGGCGGATTGGTGTACCGCACATACCCTCTCGACGTCGGACGAACGATTAACAATCATTGCTGATCATTGTGCGCGACGGTGTCTGCATTCCGACTATATAAAGAAGACCTTCGTTAGATGCATGCCGGCTTTTATCTGACGATCGACCGACGCTGCACGACCAACGCTGTTTATTTTATCCAATGTTTTATCCTTAGTCTGTTCGAGTTTATGTTGTACAATATAGTGCTGGCCAACGTATTCGCCGACTCTCTGTTGCGGACCCTAGAGGGAACGCGGCGTATAGTCCATACTCAGGTAGCGCGTGCCATAGCCGCGCCATACTTTTGGTGACCCCGACGTGATCAGAGCCCGACGTGATCAGAGCCCGACGTGATCAGAGCCCGACGTGATCAAAGCCAGACGTGATTAAAGCCCGACGTGATCTACCGCCTTACGTGATCCAAGCTTATTCTTGAAGACGACGCGATTACAGCTTAACGTGATGTCTACAAGAAGTCGCCGACGACGAGCCGTGCACGATGAACGACAGGAGCTTGCTGCCCAGCCTTTCAACACCCATCTGCGGGGAGCTATGCCTGTAGTGCAATTTTGGTCGCATGCACCGGAGTCCTGGTTTGTGTCTGCAGAAGCTGGATTCCAGTCTTATGGCGTCGACGATGATGTTGCTCGGTACAACTACGTTTTGCGCTGCCTTGATGGAAATCAACTTGAATCTATCCGAATACGGCTTCCTGGCATCGAGAACCCCGATTGCTTTGAAATTTTACGCCAAATCCTGCTTGATGAATATACTGTCCCGCTACGAGATCGTGTTCAAGAGCTATATAGTGGACGCTGGCGTGGTTTGAAACCGTCAGAGATACTCAAGAAGCTGAGGAGTGCGATGGGAATGTCCCGTGCAGGGCCTGGTGTCGATTGTTACCTCCGGGAGGCCTTCCTGCACCACTTGCCTGATTCCTTGGCCAATATTTTATCATCACACGTAACTGATACCGCGGATGAACTGGCTGTACGAGCTGACAATATCTACGCCCGGGGGTCTCATCATACTAATCACCAAGCGCCCGGAAACCCTGACTTGCATCAGATGCGAAGAGAAATTTCAAGCCTGACATCATGAAGTTAGACAGCTTCAATCTCGACCGCCTGTACGGGATACACTTCCTGTCCATGTGCCTCCACGACCGACCTATGCCGCTGGGGCAACGACTCGTCACCACCCTCGATTTGAAGACGTGCATACCGACTCTAGTCATCGAAATCCCGTTTCTCGTAATGGCTGGCGTACTGACGGCCCTCCGCGAAGTCAGGAATGCGGTCTCTGCTACTATCACGAACGGTTTGGTGATCGTGCGCGAAATTGTCGCCCTGGTTGTGTACACTACGAATCTGCTCGTCCTTTTTTAGACAGAGGTACGGCGTAGGATTTCGTCCACGCCGTACAGATCCATTGGTTGTTTCGCACAACTCTCATAATGTGTCTCTATTACATGTACAGGACGAAATTTCTGGAACTCATTTTTTAGTAGATACAGGCGCATCCGTTTCACTCATGCCCAGCACATGGCAAGATCGTCGTAACAAAGACCGTGGACCAAACCTGTATGCAACGAACGGCACCGCTATTCCGACTCGTGGTATGAAATCTCGCAAGATCCGACTCTCGAACGGGTACACGTATGAATTTGTATTCTACGTAGCTGATACAAAAATTGCGATAATAGGAGCTGATTTCCTGGAGGAGTTCTCTTTTGTAGTCGATATTAGAAATAACGTAATGTTGGACCCAAATTCGAACACTCTCGTGAGAGGTAGGAAGAAACCTGTGTCTGTTTTCGGCCTCAACTTAGTCTCACCCCACCATAAGCAACCATATGCCGATATCTTGAAGGAATTTAAAGATTTGACCACACCGAAGATTGCGTCCCTACGTGGTAAGCATGGCACTGTACACCGGATATTGACTACTGGCGGTCCTGTTCGTTCGCGTTGTCGCCCATTACAGCCGTATTTGAGACGCAAGGTAAGGAATCGATTGGACGAGCTTTTAGCGTCCGGAGACATTGTCCGTTCAAAATCGCCGTATGCGTCACCTATTACCGTTGTACCTAAAGGTGAAGACGACATTAGGATTTGCGTCGATTACCGTAAGTTAAACAATCAAACAATCAAAGATCGATGGCCAGTCCCCTTTTTACGAGACTTCACTAACGAATTGCACGGTTGCAGCATATTCAGCAAGATTGATTTACAGAAGGCGTACCGTCAGATTCCTCTCCACCCCCAGGACCAAGAGAAGGCCGCGTTTATTTGCCCCGAAGGACTGTTTCAACCAACTACCATGCCGTTCGGATTGACGAATGCATGCAGCACTTTTAGCCGCTTTATCTCCGAGGTTACATCCGGAATCGAACATATTTTCGTGTTTTTAGATGACATTTTAATCGCCACCCGCACTGAACAGGAACATTTGACGACGCTCAGAACACTGTTTTCGAAGCTCCGTGAGTTTGGTCTGGTTATTAACGTTGACAAGTGCGAATTTGGTAAAAAGGAGATAGAATTCCTTGGACATTTAGTTGGTCTCGAAGGAATCCGTCCCCTGCCTGCAAAGGTTGATGTGATAACAAATTACCCTCGCCCAGATAACGTAAAGCAACTACGATCCTTTCTTGGACTTGTGTGTTACTATCATCGATTTGTGAAAGACTGCGCAACTATATTGAAGCCGCTCTACGATATAGCAAATCAATCATCCAACAAACGCAGACGTATTGTATGGTCGGACTCCGCATTGTCAGCATTCGACCGCATCAAATCTGATCTATCGGGTAATGCATTACTTGTCCATCCTATTCATGACTCGGACCTCTCTCTAGTCGTGGATGCAAGTGAAGTAGGAATGGGTGCAGTTCTGCAACAGCAACACAAAGGTATATGGTCACCTCTTGGGTTTTATTCGAAGACCCTTAATCGTACCCAACGAACGTATTCAGCATTCGATCGCGAGCTCTTAGGAGCGTATTCTGCTATCAAACATTTTCACGTACAATTGAAGGGCAGGAAATTTCAACTAGTCACAGATAATGATGGTCTTGTCAAAGCGTTGCAGAACCCTACTGAAAGACTCATTGCGCGCCAATCAAGACAATTAAGGTTCATCACGGAGTTTACGAGCGACGTCCGCCACATCAAGGGGTCGCTGAACACTGCCGCCGACACTCTTTCAAGATTAGAAGTCAATGTGGTTTTCCCGGATACCGTACCGATTTCTCCACAGATGCTGTTTGACGCCCAGAAAGACGACGACGAATTGTGAGATCTACTGTCTAACTCCGACGAACATTCTTTGGATCTTGTGGAGGTAACAGTTGAAGGGTTGCATGGCCCCGTTCTTTTCGACAGGTCGCTGCCTGGCAAACATCGCCCGTTCGTACCGCATTCTTTGCGCGACGCAGTGCTCAACGGACTTCACAACATTTCTCATCCTAGCATTAGAGCGACTACGAAGCTGATAACGGACCGGTACGTATGGCCTCATATGAAGCGGCATATAACCGAGTTTGTTCGACAGTGTCTCCCGTGTCAACGCTCGAAGATAACCCGACATACTCGAACGCCAATAACCAACCTTCCAGTGCCCTCTGAACGTTTTCATACCGTAAATGTTGATATCCTTTCTTTGCCTAACAGTTGCGGTTTTACATATTTATTGATGTGCATTGATAGATTTTCTCGTTGGCCGGAGTGTATCCCTATGTGTGATATGCGCACCCAGACAGTCATTGACGCTTTTAACCTCGGCTATATATCTAGATTCGGCGCACCCAGGAAACTTATAACTGATCGAGGTAGCCAATTTACGTCTAGCGAATGGTCCCAACTTATGCAATTGCTTGGAATTCATCATATTACTACCCTAGCCCGTAAACCTGAGCAAAATTCAATGGTCGAAAGATTTAATCGCACGTTGAAAGACGCGTTGCGTACAAAGGAGAGCCCGTCCGATTGGTATCATAATTTAGGCTTAGTACTCTTGGGGTTGCGTTGTGCGATAAAAGAGGATTTAGGGTACTCGTCTTCCGAATTGACTTATGGTACTTCATTACGCTTGCCTGGTCAATTAGTTGATCCCGTTCCGTGTAGGAATAGCACCGACAATCCCACCTTCGTGAGCAATATGAGACGATTCTTTTCGACCATTGGTCAAACCTCCACTAATTTTCACTGTAACCCAAAGTCACAGGTTCCCAATAATTTAACCACTTGCACCCACGTTTTCCTAAGGATCGACGGCTCACGCCGATCACTTGACCCCGTTTATACTGGTCCGCACAAAGTGTTGAAGCGCACTCCGAAGTGTTTTACTATCGAGACTAGTAAAGGTCCTTATGACGCCTCAACTGATCGTTTGATTCCGGGTCGGTTGCCCTTGCAATGTTTTGAAAACTGCCAATCTAATGATACCGCTCAAAACGCAACCCTTCCCGAATCTCAAACTACAACGATTACGAATAGTGGTCGTGTTGTCAGAACACCCAGTCACTTGCAGAATTTCGTACTCGCACCAGTGTTTGAAATGCAGATTTGAATTTTTTTTATCGCTTGTGGTGTCTCACTGTTATCACCCCTCGGTACGTACTGAACATGTATTGTTTATTCGATGTGTGTATTACATGCCTGATTGCTATGCTATTTCACTCCGTTCTAATGATTTTTTTCCTCGATCTGAATCGCTCTCATCCGGTACCTAAAGCTTTTCCAAGCGGGGGGACCCTTATGGCGGATTGGTGTACCGCACATACCCTCTCGACGTCGGACGAACGATTAACAATCATTGCTGATCATTGTGCGCGACGGTGTCTGCATTCCGACTATATAAAGAAGACCTTCGTTAGATGCATGCCGGCTTTTATCTGACGATCGACCGACGCTGCACGACCAACGCTGTTTATTTTATCCAATGTTTTATCCTTAGTCTGTTCGAGTTTATGTTGTACAATATAGTGCTGGCCAACGTATTCGCCGACTCTCTGTTGCGGACCCTAGAGGGAACGCGGCGTATAGTCCATACTCAGGTAGCGCGTGCCATAGCCGCGCCATA
>ATSW01017152.1:0-15551 GCA_000444245.1 Botryllus schlosseri
GAATCAGCGCGATAAAATTAGCCTGAATCAAGTGCAAAAGCAAAGTGAACAAACTTTTTATTCAAAATTGTTGCGCAGTGTTATTATTGATCGAGAATCGTGTTTCTCTGGCGGCCGGGGATCTTTTTAGCCAGAAGTGGTACCGCAGTGCGCGGTATATTTTAATTATACTTTTGTGTAAGTATTGTATTCTCCATGTGATCAGCATATAACGGTTTCACTTTGGCTTTTTCGCTTCTGTGAATAACTGAGTTTTGGTTCATTTTCTATACAAATTGGAACTCAGAGTGCACTCTTTTCCGTTCTCGTAATTGCGTGTCAGTGTCACCGACTTGTTTTTGATGGTAACTAGAGTGAAACCACAACACCGCTGTCGGATAGTTGCAATGTGGCCTATGACTATAACATGTGCTGCATTGTGGAAAGTATTTCTTAGTATAAGATCTCAACATTTGTTAAAACTGATGAACTCTGCAACTGTGCATTTGTTAGAACTATTTCAATCTACAAGCTTTTTTTCTATGTATTCAGAATTGCTTGGCGGACCGGATGAAATCGCCTGGCGGGCCAGATGCTGCCCACGAGATGTTAGTGTAGGTAGGTGTACTGTGATGTACCAGATTCGTATTACAATGGGCTGGTGACTAGCTATCACAATAAATAGCCGAGTTTTTGGTTCAGAATCAGTTGATTGGATGTAGGCCTACAACATCGCAGAATGTTCATATCAACTATATGCAGCTTGTAAATTACATTCTTTTTGTGATGTCATAAGAAAATGTCCCTGCTCGTCATTTAACCGTTGGTCATGGACATATTGGTTCCTTTTAGACTAGAACACGATGGAGGTAACGTCTGTTCAGCTTGCAATATCTGTCTACAATGATTCTCGAGGAAAACGTCGCGATAGCTCAGACATTTTGAATTGGTACTACCTGAGACAAACTCATGAATGGGGTCACGGGGGTCGAGTTTGTGTTGATGGTGGTCCGGTAACCTCGAGTCTTGACTAGTATACATAGCACGTTGCAGACTTGCTCATCCTTATTTCGATCAAGCCAAGCGGCTAACCTATATGGACGTACGGCCGCATGCAGCCGCAAAACAATAACTATGCGGCAGTCCACACACAATTAAATTAGCATGTGTCGAGAATTTGAGAATTGGTTTCCAAATCTTTGAGAGATTTTAATTCAACCTGAATATATTTGACTGTACCGAAAATCCTGATGAGAGGTATAAAAATAACAACGTGTAATGAAGTGATTAATAAAAACCGGAAGATGCGTCACCATTTTGTATCCCCTCCATCATCTTTACTGATTAATCCGAACACGTGGGCTGAGAATGAAGAACATTTAGACCAGTAGTTCTCAACCTTTTTGTCTTCGCGGACCCTTTTCGGACCGTCACGGACCCCGCGGACCTCCACGAAGTTTTAGTCCAAATTTAGCTCAATTATCGTGCAATCGTCATCTGTCTTGTGCAAAATGATAACTGTATACCCTTAGTGATAAACATCACCAAAATGACTTTTCTTGAAAATGAGATCATACTATTCATGTAGAAACTGGGTTGACTTCTATTATTTCTAAGCGAGTTGTGCAACTGCATTTCTTGAAATAAGTGGTCGTGTCTTGAAAATCCGCGCCTTCGGTTTTACATGAACGAGTGCAAAAAAGACAGTTCCACAAATATAGATAGAGCGAATGTAATTATAACGCGGAACGCTTCCGACGACACATTTGGGTATGATCGCAACAAATATATGGCACCAAAATTGACAAACAATTTTTTTAATGATCATATAACGTCAAGCCTGGTCATTTTTATCTAGCAGCTTATCTTGAAGTTATTATGAAAAATGGTTATGTATCACAGGAGAAAGTGGATTTTTGTAAATATTTCGAAGTCGCCGTGATTGACCTTACTCATCCAACTTTTCCTTCCCACAATCCCCAACAAAACATCTCTAAACAGCAAAATGTTTGAATCAGTGGGCTGTTGGCAATTTAGCAATTAAAATGAGTCTGTACTGTAGAATATTTCATCTCAGACTGCCATTCTGTGTCTGTGAGTTCTGAAGTTTTACTAGTAATGAAGCAAAACTGCCTCGTGATTTCCAAATTAAAAATAAATACAAATTAGGTTATCAAATATTGTGAGGCTTCGCGGACCCCCTGAAAATGCTTCACGGACCCCCGGTTGAGAACCGCTGATTTAGACAGTGATACGTGAAACTACCGACATTGTCGACGAAATTCATTGAAGAGCTTGAAAAAAATTTAGCGCTCCGCGTGCGACAAGACTAAAAGTTAAATGCAATTTTGAAGGTCCAGTTACTGAATACTCGACCACTTGAAATCGCCTCAAAAGTTTAAATTTGAGTCAAATCACATCCGAATCGAGTCAAGTCGCATTAAAAATGTACTCGAGCGATCTCAAGATTCGCTGATGCAAAATCCGATGCTCTTGCTCCATTCCGCGTCTCCAACACACTGAGTTCTGAATTCCCCACGTACGGCGAACCCTTCGTCACATAGGAGCAAGCAAGCCGACCCGAGAAGGTCTTCCTCCGAGCACAAGATCGTGCCGTTTGGTCGACGCTGAACAACACAAAAATAAAAATAAAAACTTATTCAACAATAAGCAGTAAAGTTCAAACATAACTGATATTTACTGGCTAGTTGATTTGGCTCAATTGCAAACTGTAGAAGCGAAGCTATGATAATAGAAAATATTAGGTCATTATAATTTATTTTCAAATTTTACTGGCTCATTACATTCTTAGGTTGTCTTAAAACAATGCACATCAAATTTGGCTCAATTGAAACTCGTAGAAGCGGAGCCAAAAGAGTAGAATATTTTATGTTTACTATAACGAAAGTCCTTATTGGAGGTATAAAAATAACAACAGGCAACAAAGTGATTAATAAAATTTGTTAGGTTGTCTGAAAACGCTGTATACGGAATTTTGCTTCATTCCGAACCTTGGAAGAGTTCTTGGGGTAGAAAATTTTGAATATGAAAACAGATAGTACTTAGGATTATAGAATTACCCAACCAAAATAGTATTCTTCCAATCCTTTTTTTTTATGGTAAATCTTCAAGTTTCTACGGTCATTGCTTCGATTCTACAGGTTGAAATCGAGCCAAATGCGGTGTGCAGCATTTTTTATAGCAAAGCTAACAAATTCTTCAACAAGCCAGCAAAAGTTGAAAATAATTATCCGTGAACACTGAACAGCCATGAAAAGCATACCCCAACGAGTTGTTCAAAGGACGGCTGGCATCGTTTTCGTATGCAGGTCGGTTTCTCTCTGTCCCAAGTCGCCCCAGTCTGACATTCGAGGGTGGTTTCGAACTCATTCCCTTGAAACCCGGTCAATTGGTATCTAGATCGCAAATGTTCCAGATATGCGATTAGGGTATGGATTTACGATTGTTTTGAAGATTTGGACTTGGCATTGAACTTGCCGTAGCTTTTCTATCTCATTTTGGCGACTATCGAAGAAATTTTAACACGGATACTCAAATTGTGACATGAATTTAAATATGAGAATGAATTAATTCTGGATTTGGAGTCGGACATGAGTTGTGAAACTTCTTAATTTGCACGCGACTTGCGGTCAAATTTCAGTCATTACCGGATTTTAATCTCAAATCAGTAAAAGTAAAAGTGCTGGAGTCTACTATTATTCACTTGAACAAACCTGTTTCATGTAGACAATAAGATTTCCTCTATAACCTACAAATCGTGTGTGTCGTGTGTCGTGCGTGTAACTGTTTATTTACGAATTGCGCTGCTACTATAGTACCGTATGTCCGTATAATTGATAGTTTGCTATTGCTGCCATTGATACAATGCGAATTTCATGGTATGTGATTTTGATTGTTGCGTCTACTTTGCCTTTTTGGTTTTGCTTTTAAATCTGTTTAAATCCCTTTAGTGTGCCGTTAACTCTTGAAAAGAGGCACCCGAAAAGTCTTTGAGTTTAATAAATATTCTGTTACAATGGATGTTGTATTGAAAGCTAAATCAATAACGGTATTTGAATTATAAAATATTAAAACCGCTTCTCACAGAGCGTGTCAGGCTCACCCTTTGTAACAGCTTACGTTACAAACCGACTCAAATTTGTTCCCATCGGTGCAATCCACTTGGGCGTTGGTCACATTCATAAAAGTATCGTCGCAAATCTCACCTGAAAAATACCACAGTCAACTCTCCACGTTCTCGGCCGTACCGATCTAAGCGCACAATGGTTAGGATTTACAATGAAGTATTAAATTTCATGGTTCGAGTCGAGTCATGCCGTTGGGAGTTTAATTATCAACGAGAATTATAGGGTCAATACAATTTTCCACTGTGGAAGCCTTGAAACCTCAATCGGTCTTATCGCAGCATACAAAAGATGCATTACAAAGCTAAACTACCTGGGTTCTTCCGGCTGTTTATGCTCCAGTTGAAACTGTATAGTTTTGCCACATTTCGGCAATACGTGCCCCTACTTGTGTTTGAGGAGGAATGTATGGCCTTACTTCTACTTCAGCAGCAAAGCTGACTACTTTAACCACTTCTATGGATATGTCGTGTGCAATGTTCCCTCTAATTTTTGACGAGTCTGCGCACACTCACCAACTCACTGCTCAGACCCTTGGAAAACAGTACGTAACGACTAAAAAATTTCACTTCAGATTTTTTGTGCCCAACTTAGATTTTCTGTGCGCAGAGACCGCGTCAGCACAGCGCATTCACGCACGTGCGCGGCATAGAGGGAAGATTGGTCGTGTGTACCTATACGTTCAGTGTCTTGCGAGTTCAACTGGTACTCACGTCGGCACGTCGACGAATTATTGGTCCAACTGTTTCCTTCGTAGCAAAACGTTTGCCTAGGCCCGACAATTTCGTAGCCTTCTTTGCAAAAGAACGTACACAGCTTGCCGGTCTCACGATCCGAGATGCGTGAACACTCCATGACAATGTTATCGAACAGGAATGGTAAAATAGAGCAGTCGGGTTCTGTAACGAGAAATTACAGCGTGTGTGAGAGAGAAAGAGTATCGGTATTTGTAAATCGTGCAAATCAACGACATATACAAAAAATACAATTCAGTGTAATACAAGATACGGATAGGCAAGGCATAGACTGAAGGCTCGATATATCAAAGTCATCGAAGCCAAGCCCCACAAGATAGAAGCATTTCACTACCAGAGCTCAACAAGAAAATTTTCTTCTTTTTAAATTAGGTCAGAAATATAATTAGAAGTAAAATTCACAAAAACGTGGAAATTGAATTAAAATCCTATTCAGAAAGAAATGTAACTAGAATCGAGTCAAGCTCATTTCAAATTTAAGTTCATATTTAGCTGTAGCTGGAGAACACGGAAGTCTGCGCGAAATCTCACCTTCACATTTTGGAATGGGGGAGGACCAGCTACCTGTCGCTTGACATATCAGTCTGCGACTTCCCAGAAGCTTTCTGTTTTCGGGGCAAGAGAAGTCGCAGACCGATTCGATCGTTTCATTTTCCGTGCACACTTTAGTCAATCCGTTGCTTTCTTCTATCACGCTGCAAGTGATTTCTAGGGGAAACAAACGCAGTGGTCAACTCTCATAATACGAGTGAATCGTCAGAGGGAAATATCTACTTACCCCCATCTCATAGCAACTTAACTCAGAGATCTATTGACTATACTCAGGTTCTTTCGTTTCGAATCAATTACCGCAGTGTATGAATGATATCTACACAGTTTTAGATTTATATTATCATTAAAATTACTGAACTCGCAAAAAATCGGAAATTGAATCAAATTCTGAATCAAAAAGAAATACAGGAAAAATCAAGATCGGTTCAAATCAAATCTGAGTTAACATTTTCAAGCACAAGAATGAAAAATGTCTGTGCACTAGGCATGGATCGTTTCACACTATACCGTTCTCCCGTAGCTTATTCAGTCAAACCAGAATTTAGATTAGAAATAAGCTGAGAGCATTGAAAGGTTTCAAAAATTAGATAATAATTAGATTACCGGCATTACGCTCCAATTAGTCTAATTAGGCAACGAGAGTTATCTAGTCCTCCAATTCTGTTCAGGACGCATCATTCGGAATGCATTACCACAACATATTCGTGAATTGTATGACAAATTCATAAGGCAGATCTGAAAGACTTATTTCACTACTTCTTATCGTCATATCAACGCTATTGCCTACAGTTACCATATTTTGTGATCCGGACAGGATGACACGTTTTACAATTTAAAAAAGTTAGATTACCGGACCAAAAAGCGCCGATTCTATAATTTTTACGGGAAATCATGTAGTGTTGACGAATAAAAAGGTCAACTTTCCTTACCGACTATCGATTGTCCCAATTTATTACAATACTGCTGTAGTGTTGCCTAACTTACTCCCGAACACCAGCATTGCAGATTTTGCGTCGTTTGTGGCGTTTTTAAATTGTGACTGTGTCCATTAACCTAGCTGTCAAAGTTATGAAAGAGCACGTATTCCTAAAACGGAGGACATTTAGGTGTCTGTGGACAACTTTTTCGATTTCCTGGAAAACGTGTACTACTCCCCCTATAGGGGGGGAAATATGGCAACCTCGCTGTTTCCCCGCCTTGCATTGACACTTCTTCTATCATTTGTTATTGCTACTGATCACTTAATTTTTCTTTTTACTCAACTCACAACTAACATTGGTCGGAGCCAGATCATGTATACGTAGAGACAGTGCAGGTCCAATTGTTTAAGGCAGGTGTGATCAGACTAGTTGGCGTATCTATAGACGTGTGGATAATTCCTATCCCATGCCGAAGTCTGTATATATGGGTATTTTTTTCTGTATCAGAATTGTTTCCGTCAGCTTATTTTGTATTTCATTTGTATATAAATAAAGACTCTCTCTCTCTCTATCTCGTATCTGCACAGAAGTTCCACTCAACCAAACGTATACCTTCGCACGTAGCGGCAATTCCGGTCCATCCGTTGGTGTAGCCGTCGCACGTCCTCATAGCACTGCCGCGAAGTATGTGATTGTTTCTAAACACCGCGATGATAATTAATAATCGTAATCCATATCATAATAGGACTGAGAACAATCGAGTAGTCCTACCCGAGAGATTCGATCTGAATCGAGTATTACGGTTCGAGTCGAATAACAGAGTATCATACACAATGACGTCAGAATATTACGAATGGCGTGAAAAGTTCAATCATGCATGCCTACTAGGGTGGAGTGAAAAATGGAAAATTCTGAATTTCAACACTAATTTTTGGCTCGTGCACCCTCTATTGGCCGTGCATTTTCACCGAACGAGCGAAAAATAGCCAATTTCGCTATATAATGATGACCGCTTACGCTACAAAGCTGAATTTGGGCTTATAAGATGCAGAAGCAACAAGTTTCTATCTCACCTCCATAGAACTTTGTCTTAAAAATGAACAGGAAAAAAGTTACAAGCAAATTATTGATTTTTAGACTGTTTTTCGGTAAAATTAGGCACTGAAGCAGTGGGTACGAGGCCAAAAGCGTGTACTGATTGATCTTAGACTGACAACTCCATATTGAAAGCACATAAATTGCAAATCCATATCGAAAACACAAAAACATCAATTTTTTATTGAATAAAGATAGATTTCGAAGACGGTTTCACTACCGGAGTATTAGTCTGCACAAACTTTGAAATCTTGTTTCGTATTAAAGGATTTCATCTGCTTTCGAGACTTCAGTTTATGTCGGTTTAGGCCATCTCTAGCTACGTATATATCCTGACACATGAGCATATGCTTTGGTCACCGCTTTAACGTCACTTTCCACTGCCTGGTTGTGCCAAGGATGATTGAGCCTTAATGTTGACGACCTTAGCGTTTTTTATTGCTGGTGACTGTTCCACATCTATTAGATTCAAGTTGACAATTTGGTGATATGATTTGGCCTTGATGTTTATAATTGTGATTTAAACAATCTGATTCTAGGGTCAACGTTGTTTTTAGGTTTCGGTTCATCAACATATCCTCCTTCAAAGTCAATTGGAGTCTGGTATTCTGTTTGATCTTCTAATAGTTGTAATCTTTTTAACTGCAAGTCTTCTGAGGCCTTCATCATCATCACTGAGCATTCCCAGAAAAAAAACATTTTCCGGATGTGCAAAATATGCCTTTCGTTGTACCAAAGCTAGTGCAAAGTTACGAAATTGTGTATCAGAAAGCTTTGTAACATGGGAAACTATGTTGTAGAAGTTTTTAGCACCATCAACAATGGAATTGTGCATTTTTGTTTCAAACCATGACGGAAATAAACCTCCGCGCAGAATTTTGAGGTTCTATGTGCGATAGAGTCATCCATCGAGCAATCTGAAATATCCTGCTCAATTCTGCATGAAGGTTTATTTTCTGTCATGGTTTGAAACGAAAATGCACAATTATGGATAACTTGGTCCCACATAGGACATGCCAAATTTTGAGGTTCTATGTGCGGCAGAGTCATCCATTAAGAACTATGACATATCTCGCTCAATTCTGCATGGAGGTTTATTTTCGGTCATGGTTTGAAATAAAAATGCACAAATTCATTGTGGATGGTTGAAGGCCTCAGAAGACTCACAGTTAACAAGATTACAACTATGAGCAGATCAAACAGAATACCAGACTCGAATTGGTGACTTTGAAGGAGGGTATGATAATGAACCGAAACCTAAAAACAACGTTGGATCTAGATTCGGATTGTTTAAAATCCCAATTATAAACATCGAGGCCAAATCATGCTACCAAATTGTCAACTTGAATCTAAAAGATGTGGAACAGCCACCAGCAATCAAAAACTTGTCATATCTCGAGCTGGAAAATCTAAGGTCATCGCCATTAAGGCTCAATCATCCTTGGCACAACCAGGCAGTGGAAAGAGACGTTAAAATGGTGACCGAAGCATCTGCCCATGGGTCGAGATTTAAACGTGGAGATGATCTCATCAGACAAAAACTGAAGTCTCGAAAGCAGATGAGATCCTTTAATACGAAACGAGATTTTAAAGTTTGTGCAGACTGATACTTTGGTAGTGAAACGATCTTCGAAATATATCTTTTTTTCAATATAGAATTGATGTTTTTGTGTTTTCAATATGGATTGGCAATTTATGTGCTTTCAATGTGGAGTCGTCAGTCATAGAATCAATCACTACAGACTTTTGGCATCATATACACTGCTGTAGTGCCTAATTTTACCTAAAAACAGCAAAAAATCAATAATCTGCTTGTAACTTTTTTTCTGTTCATTTTTAAGACAAATTTCTGTAGAAGTGAGATAGAAACTTGTTGCTTCCGCATCTTTTAAGCCCAAAATCAGCTTTCTAGCATAAGCGGTCATCAATACATAGCGAAATTAGATATTTTTGATTCGTTCGGTGAAATTGCACGACCACTAGAGGGTGCACGAGCCCAAAATTAATGTAGAAATTATTTTTTTGATATTTGGCACCACATATCATCAAGTGTCTGTTTCGAAATTCAAAATTTTCCATTTTTCACTCCACCCTAATGCCTACCTCTCATACGACCACAAATAATATAACACGAATCTATTAAAGAATAGTTGTCACGTTATTTTCTATATTCGACCCTATACCTATTTCATTGCAGTTTATGACAACGCTGAGGTTTTGATCACTAGTTCACTGATATGTCATTTTCAGAAACGTACGTAGCCTTATACCAAACGTTCGATTCACGTTCGAGTAGTCGAAGCATCAGAATTAATGCTCGATTCATGTTCGATTCGATTCGACTCATGTCCAGCTTCTCGATCTGTAGGTCGTGGATTCGATCCCCGGCCGGGTCAGACCAATGACTCGAAAAATGGCATCTGCGACTATCCTGCTAGGCGCTCAGCATCCACGGATGGCATGGAGGAGGAGAAACGGGGGTGCGGACTAGGTGACGGTGCGTCCGTGTCCGCATCTCCGTGGTCAAAGCATTTCGATAATGCAGACGATTAACATGTTTATATCTCTCTCTCTCGCTCTGTTCTAGTGATGACATCACTCACGAATAGCATTTGAAAGAACAGACGGAACCGGACCGATATCCATTGGTGCAGGACATGAAAGCGTTTTCGGCAGGCTCCAGATTCCAGCACTTCCATTCAGTAGTTGTATTCTTCAGTGTCAAGTCCTCTTAAAAAAGAGAATGATTCCCGTTACTCAGAAGCGCGAACATTTTCTCTGTTCAAGACACAAAATGTACAATGCGATGTATATGACAGTGGTTCTAAAATTGTAGTTTGTGATCATTTTTGGTCCGCGAAACCGTTTTAGGAGCGCGAAGCATCTTCCAAAAATTAACACGACCCAGAAAAATAAATTTGTTGTATATACAAACTTTCTGGCAACTTATTTTCCATACCGAACTCCAAGCTCAGAGGGGACCAAAATGTGCAGCATAAAGTGGATTATTTCGCGGCTGAGGTATCAAACTTTAAATATATTGCACAGTTCGGCCTCAGGAAGTGGTTGAAGAAACTCCTGGAGGTACAAAATTTCAGTATACAATTGAATAATTCATTTCGAAATGAATACCTTATTCAACTTAGTTTCACGGCAGTTCATTATTTTATTGCAGGTATACCTACTCGCGCACAATATACGCATAATTTCACAGCAATAACTACAAGTTCACAATTATGAATGACGATGTATTATCCAGTTCTGCTAGTGCCCTTTCCTTAGCGACTTTGTAAAAAAGCAATGCAACTCACCGATACATTCGGGTGGATTCAGGACGCTCCAAGTTCGATCCAACCTACATTCTGACATTGACGTGCCCTTGATTTTGTAACCCGGCAGACAGAATCACCTGCATACTGAGCCGACCTTTTCTCCCTGGTCACATCTGATGTAGCTCTTGTCTGGCGACTGAAGTTCTTTGAAGCATTCTGAGAAGAAATGGACTCACACTATACTAGATTGATTTAGCTCGGCTTTTATTGTTCTGAAAAATCCAGTAATCACTTACCGTTTAAACAGGGCACTTCGGCTTCGTTGCATAGGTTGCTTCTGCACATACATCTGCACGCCACGTCTTTGATACTGAATGGAACGGTTGTTTAGAATTATTGTTAGACTGTTTTTTTATCAAATTAAATAACAATTATTCCAAAGTAAATTAGAATTAGAGTTATCGTCACACATTGTTTTGCCGAATTAGAGTAAAATTTGGACGATATACACAATTTTTTAATTAGATTGCAATTAAAATTATGGCTACATATTTTTTCAAATTAAATTAGAATTAGAATAAGGCTATACAAATTTTTTATAAACTAGATTTGAATTAAAGTTATAGTTACAGATTTTACTAAAGTAGATTACAATTAGAATTATAAATACTAGTAGAATGAAAATTCAATAAAATTATGAATTTGAAAGAAATACTCCATGTGCGGCCCTTTGCACTCTGTAAATAAACTCGACGTTGACTAAACGGATACGTCTCTAGTGTAGCCTGCGAAATATACATTGAGTCAATATGTACTCATTAAAGAATTCCTATGAAACTAGCGATGGATAGAAATGAAATATGACACAGAAGTTGGACTGGTTCAAGGCAATCCGCCAAACTATAATTTCAAACCACGCCCAGCCCAGACTGAAAATGAGCCGAACGTGCTACAAGTCGGCAGCAAAGACCATAATGGAGATGCATGGGAGCGAGAGAGACTGACGTTTGAGTTAGAGAAAGAGTGAAAGTCGTCCCCAGGATTACGAAAGCCTGAAAAAGTCGATAAGCGCCAATGTAAATGTGCCATTTACAATAATAATATTACAACGGCATTTTCCCGTCTATTTATTACATACCGAATTTGTTTATTGTTAATGTTCCGATTGATGAAGCAATAAACCTCACTCTCTCCATACAAAGCTTCTTAGTACCACCAGAGGTGGTCAGTAACGAAACACTTCGAGTAGATTTCGCCTACTTGCAGTACTGTCTCAAGTGGTTATGATGTAGACTACGCCAAGAATACTTACAATTTGACATACTTGCAAATCGCTGCTTCTACGTCTATAATTGAATAGACATTGAAGGCGTTACTTCTACTGCTACTTGAGCTGGAATGCATCTATGTAATAATACTAGGACCGTTTCCCGTGAAATAGAACAACACACGGACGAATTCGCTTGATTCGGACACCGGATAACCCGGACACCCGATTCATTCGGAAAGAGTGCTCGCGCATAAAAAAAATAATTTGAATTCGGACAAATCCCCTCGTAATTCAGACACAGGCTCGCAATTCGTTTCATTAGGTTATGAGTAGGGCAAGTTTTTGTTGCACTAAAATCTTGACAAAGTTGCATTCAATTTTAACAAAAGTTGCATTTATATATATTTTTTTAATTAATAGGTATGAGATACTCAAAAGGTTCCATTGTATAGCCTGGCTCCTGCAGAGCTGTCAAATTTGTTACTTTGTCATTTAACGCACGGTCTGGCGACACTGGCAGAAATTACATTTTTTCCGGCACACAGCAAGAAAATTAAACATTGCGGGGATAATTTTCCCCAAAAGGCCAAACAGCGTATAGCGATAACCCTTCCTCCTAGAACAAGTTAAATAACACACCTCAAACTCCCAAGGTCTGCAAACTTGACCCAAGACATTACAGAAAAACTCACTCTCGGGGATCCAAGCGATCTATTTACATGTTGTTCGGTTACGGTCGTGCTGGGCAGGGGTAGTTGAGCTTCTTGCTTGCAAGCCATTGTGTCATAGATAACAGTGGGATGAAGCTAACCCATCAAATACCTCTTTGTTATGCAAATCAAAGAGAATAGAAGCATACAAGAAATAGCTTATAGCATGTTTTTAAATAACTCCAATGCATTTTTACGCAATATTTTATAAAAGTTGCAGTAAAAATTGGCATGAAAAATACAAAAATGTTGCAAAACGTTGCACTATAAAATCCCTCCAAACAGCTCGAAACATCATAGTACATAGATTCTGAGTATCTAGGAAGCGTTCGGAAGCTGTGAAAAAAATTGCAAAGTTGCAAAATCTTGCCCTAGTTATGTGACAATAAACAGTACTTCGTTCGGCTAAAATTGAACGGGGCCAAAGTGTGCGAATTAAATGGGGTCGACTGTAACTAAAATATAATCAATAAAGACTCAGACCGTAGGCGTGGAATCAGTTCATGTCGTATCAGCCATAGGACTTACGTTCGTTGTCAGACTCCACGTTGCACGTGTAGCATTGCTGAGTAGTCCTGACCACTTTTAGCGCGCTTATCTCTATCGGACGATCTTTCACGTAAGTTTGTACCCGTATGAGGTATTCTCTCTTAAAAAATATGAAAGCGGCGTCCCGTTTCACGCCAACATGCGATAACATGGATTCAAACACATATAAATAAGATGCACCATTGAGTAATCCATACAATGTTATTTCCAATTCTCTACCAGTCGCTGACGATTACCCCTGACGAATGTCAGCCGAAAATGTATACGGGTTCATGTCAATACCAATATATTATTCAATTGCATGTTCTAGTTTTGTACCTTCGCGGGTCTCTCCAGATAGAATATAGTAGTATACACGCGACGAAAAAATCAATAGGTCTACAAACGCACTCCTGGGTTGAGATTGTACAATCTCGCCGATCTTCTCCGTCTGTGCACCCAAGTTCCGAACGCTTCGTTACCAACTTTCTTGCCGTCCACCCATTCTCTTGCGTTAACACTGGAAAATACGAGCCACAGTTCAGCAGAGCTGGACAGACTACCAATCTGCTAAGTTGACAGGGTCAACTGACTATACTGTTTTTTCCAGTAGTTTTAATTCTAGCTCCAGTTGTGAGTTCTTAAAGTGCCTAGTTCTAGTTGCGGATTTGAAAAACTGAGTAGCTCTAATTCTAGTTCTAGTTGCGGATTTTGAAAAGTCAGTAGCTCTAGCTCTAGCTCAGTGGTTCCCAACGTGGGTGATATCGCCACCCAGTGGACGATTTTAAGAAACAGAGGGGCGGATATAGCAACGGGGCGATTGGGGAACGTAAACGTACGAAGGCGGGGGAGGGGGGCGACAGGGGGTGAAAATGTTAGAACGCTAAGTCAGATATATTTAAATAATCGCCAATCAGATACCGGCTCATAAGACACGTGAAAACGGTTCATTATGGAACTAACGCGGAAGTTGATTAAAATAAGGTTCATTCGGTACAGACTATCCTCTGGTAACGGGATTTTAAGGGATCGCCGCGAAAATCGACCTTTTCTGTTTTAACTTTTTTAATCAATTTACCAGTTATTAGAGGTAGCTGTATAAATTCTCGTTTATATATCTCCTATTTCTCGGATAAATAAAAAAAAAGGTGGCGATAAATATATGTCGAGCTGTATTGTATAAGAGGGCGATGAGTCGAAAAAAGGTTGGGAACCACTGCTCTAGTTCTATAGATGCTAGTTTTGAAAAGTGAGCAATTTGAGTTCTCATTGCGTATTTTGAAAAGTGAATCGTTCTAGTGAATCGTTCAAGTGAGCAATTTAGTTCTAATTGCGTATTTTGAAAATTGAAACGTTCTAGTTGCGCATTTTGAAAAGTAAGTAGTTCTATAGTTCTAATTCTGTTTAGGCATTCGAAAGTCCAGTACTTTGTACAAGTCTGCAGTTCAGACTTCGATGCTTTGACGCTTCCATCGAATCATGCGTATGCCTTAAAAAAGGCGGTTAGAAACCTCGCAAACGCGACCGCTCAGGGTCACGAAATGGTGATGTCAACCTCGATCATCACGCCAACATACGCTCCTCAAGATTGCGCTACACCAACAACGTACCTCCGGGGTTACGATCCTAGCACAGCAGTAATTGAAAGTAGATGGAAGGTCTATTGAATGTGAATTCACTTAATGTCGTCTTCAAGTGCAATGAAGAAGCAGTTAAAACTTTATTTTTGCAACGACATAAGACTTCCATTTCAATGAAATAAGTAAGACTCTGCAGAAATACACACGTTCGCTACTGATGAGAGTCAGTGGAAATGCCATTAGTGAATATCGGCCGAATATAGACCCTATGTATATATAGCGTGGATATCGGTATCGGCTCAAATATTTGATATCGATCGGGGTCTTCTTTGACCAACAGATTCACTTACTAATATCTGGTTACTCCTTGAACATAGTTGAACCCGACTTCGACCGTAGTCGCTTCTACGAATAAAATATTCACTTCCCCGTTGTTGCCGTAAGACCGTCCAGATTGGCCTGATGTCCCAGAAAGCATTATAAAAAGTATAGAATTAGATAAGATCGCTCCCAAAATCCGGCTGATATTCATCGTCGGATAGGAACGTCACTGAAAGATCTGAAATACAAAATGGTACGACCTCTTATTGACTATCAGACAAGAATTGGATTGGATGGAATTGGATGCTGAAAACAAGTTCTCCTAGAAAGCAATAAATTTAGATGAGATTATAGTTTTTACTATACTGAAGCTACTACTATACTACCACTATACCAAAGCAATGAGAATGGGAGAACGTATCGG